>PVJC01030470.1:0-21136 GCA_004026665.1 Murina feae | reverse complement strand
CAGCCTGGTCACCCCTATTAACTTTCTTTTTTAATCTTATCCCCTTCACGCACAATTGTATTTGACTTCCTTATTGGCTTCTTCCTCTCACACAATTTTTCTCCTTTATGTAACACTTTTCCTACTGACTCATCATTTATAAACTTTTCTTTCCTCCTTATTTCCTACTTCTGTTCCATCATCATTCTTCCCATTTTTCCCTTCCCACATTCCTTCTTTCCTTTATCTTTACCCCTACCTACCCTCCCCTTTTCCTTCCTTCCCACCTTAATTTTTTTCATTTCCTCCCTCTGACCTGCTTTGTTCCCTCTCCCATTCCTTCTTTCTTCCCATTCTCCTTTTAAGCTCTACCAGCTCCCTCTTTATAACTTTTCTTTCCTCCCTCTTTTTCTCTCATCCTATCTTTGCCATACATTCTTCTCTACTTACTTCCACTGTTTTAATAGCTATCTATCTACTTGCCTAATTATCCACTATCATTTATCTTTTTTCCTTTTCTGACTTCTACTTTTAAAATCTGTCCCCAGTACACAACTATACTTGGTTTTCATTATAGGCCCTACAGTTCACTCATACATCCTCTTTTTTTAACTCTGCTGTCCACTGACTCTTTTATAAAGTTCTTCCCTCCATTCTGTTCCATCCCTCCCCTACCTGATTACTTCCCCCCAAACTCTCTGGGGCTGCTGCTCCCTCCGCCTGCCCTCTGCCCATCTCTCCATTTCCTGGCTCCCGCTGGTTCACCCCAGCTCTGAAGGGAGACAGGGCCTCTCACAGGAGACCCCTGCCCCTGTGGCAGAGAAAATGGAGCCAGCGAGAGAGTGGGCCCAGGAGGCGGTGTGTTGTGACAGAGGGAGCAGCCCTCCTTCCCTCATTAAAGCTTCCATGGGGAGGGGGCATTAACTTTCAGCTCAGGGCTCAGCCCCAGCCAGGTGGCAGCTGCCCATGCAGCCCCAGTACTACAGCTGCAAAGCAGGAGCACCTTCACCTCTGGACCATCCACCCCTTCACTGCGGACCCGCCAATGGCACAGCTTCTATCTCCCCTGGACCACAGTGTGGGCTCGCTAGGCCTCCGTGTGCCCCTCGATCCAGGCCCCGCAGCCTCGGGGCCAGCTTGCTTCTCCCACCTGTGGCTGCCATCTGGATCTTGGGGCAGAGGTCTTCAGTCTGCCCTGCTGGGCTGGGTCTGCAGCTTCTCCCGGGGCTGCGGCCTCCACCATCTTGGCTGGGCTAATTTGCATACAGTCGCTCTGATTGGCTGGTGGGCGTGGCTTAGGCATCCCAAAGAAAAGGTCCATTTCAATATTATGTTTTTATTAGTGTAGATATATATATAGATAGATAGATATATGAATTATATACATACACCATTGTTTTAAAAATATTATAAAACACACACCAAAAAAAGAAATTTTTAAAATATATAATAGAGCAGTAAATATTCCTATTAAATACCTTACTGAGCATATTATTGGCCAATATACATTTAGGGTAAGATTGGACATTGATGACTGTGATATAAATTCATATTTTAAATAATTTTCTTAATTTCAGTTTTTTGGGCCAACCACTTATTGGGTGATTACATTGTCACTATTTTTACCTCATGTTGTGTTTGCAAAGAACTTGCACCAAAAGTAGAAGTGTTGGCTCCACCATCTGCCCATGATTTGCTAGTTGTTTGCAATATTAGTGCCACCTTAAACCCATAGTTTTATTTCAGAACTGTTCAATCTACTCATCCATTTTGTGCAAATTAAATTTATTTCAGAACTGTTCAATCTACTCATCCATTTTGTGCAAAATATAATCTTTAAACCTATTTTATCAGGCAATGTGCAGAAAAATACACTAAAAACAAGCAAAGAAGTGGGCTCCCCACTGTCAGTGCCTCAGCCTGGGGGAGCTTCACTTCAGATACCTCAAGTCCTGTAAGGCATAAAGATGTACACCACATGGACCATCAGGCAAGGGTCCAGTGTTGCTCCCTAGATAGATACCAATAAAAAAAATAGAAATTCTATTTTTCCAATAGCCTAGTGGATCATTTGTCACACCCCCATTATAGAATTGACTAATCAAGTCTATGGTGGTGGCTATGTCCCCTTTCAGCACCTCTCCCCCTTCTCACTCACCTTGCACCCAGAGAAACACAGGTCCCATCATCAGATTTCCATTACCTATCAAAGTCCAGAAACTCTTGTGAAAGATTGCTGTACCTTTCCATTTTATCCCTTTCTCTTTCTCCCACATAAACTCAATGTCCCCTGCCAGATGTCACTTTTCTAACAGATCAGACTATTTCAGGTCTTTGCAATTGCTCTTTTCTCTGCCAGTAATGTCTCCCTTTAATTTTGCCTTCCAACAAATCTCCAACACATCCTTCTAACTCCAAGTTATATGTTACCCGCTCTGTAACCCATGGATCAACTCAAGGTGCAGGGCCAGTCACATCATTTTTTTCCCAATTAACTATTTAAGTGCTCATCTTTCTCTTGAGACATCCCTTAATTTTTTTTTTTTCTAATAAGTCAAAGAGTAATGCAACCCAGAATGGTCAATCCATGGCCAAAGCTTAGTAGAGAGAATGGGCATCTGATCCGTACTACTGCTACCTCCCTTGCTGCCGTGTGTTCTCATGGGACCACTTGTTCATGCTATACACACCTCACAGTCACAGGTCCCCTGTGCACAGCCCCAGAGACACTTGTCCACTCCAGCTGGTCCAAGTCTCTTCACAGGCCTTGCACTTTGACTCCAGGCACCTGCTTTAGATCTAACACCCATGCACTCATTCATTGTCCCCAAAGCTCAAATCCTCAAGAGGTCACACCCTGGACCAAACCAACTTTAGTAACACCTTCGACCAAACCAGGCCCCCAACAAAACTAGTTGCTCTTTGGGTGAAAAACTAGTCACAAATGTCGACACTCCTTTCTTCAAAGTAATTTCATTTTAGGAGGCTGATATTCATTCCTGCCTCCACCACTGAGTACCTGTATCCCATAAATCCTCAGCTCATATATGTGACACCTTCCCTGACCACCCTCAACATGCAGCCACAAAGAATCGGATACTCCATCTTCCACGTGGCCATCACATTTGCTTCATAGATCATGTTTTGGGCTGAACTGTGTCCTCCAAAAAACTAATACGTTGAAGACCTAACCCAAATAGAGATAATTAAATAAACTTGAGGTCGCTATGGTGGGACCTAATGCAATAGAACTGGCATCCTTATGAAGACACAGGGAGAAGCAAGTGAAGGAAATGGGTCTTAGGAGAAACCAACCCTGCTAACACCTGACCATAGATTTCCAGCCTCCAGAACCATGAGAAAAACATTTCTGTTAAGACCTCGATTCTGTGGTAGCTCATTACTGCAGCCTTAGCACACTCTTCCACGGTAGATCAATTTTCTCTATTAGGGAGTGAACTCCTTGATTACTGGGTCTTATGCGTCTTTGTAATTTCTAGGGCCTTGCACAGTTCCTGCCCTATTCTAAGTGCTCCTAGAATGTTTCTTAATGAAAGGAGGAGAGGATTGGGCGGGGAATGGAGGGAGTGATAATGGGGGTCTGAGCCCTGGAAAATTGCCAATTTATAATCTGTCTTCTGAGTTTTCTAAGCTGTTTCACTCATGCTGAAAGGAGTCACTTGGCAATTTATGTTATCATTTTTCCTCTTCTCTGGCTTGTAGCCATGTTTATATAAATCACGGGTGAGTCCGAGCATGCAAGGGCTTATTGTGGGCAGAAAACTGTGGTAAGAAGTACAAGAGATAGTGTCAGCAAGTTCTAGCAGTGTTGTCCAATAGAACTACAATGGGTGCCACAGACGCAATTGTAATTTTTCTGGAAGCCACGTTAAATATTTTTAAGAGAAATAAGTGAATACAATTTTTATATTACATATTTATTTAACCCAAAATATTATCAGTTCAACATGTGATCAATATTTTTTAAATATCCATGATATTTTACCTTCTTTCTTTTATACAAAGTCTTCAAAAACCAGTAGGTACGTTACACTCACAACAAATTCTGTACTGTAATTCCGATCAGACACATTTCACACGATGATTGTTCACGTGTGGCTAGAGGCTACTGTATTGAACATTCCTAGAGTCAGTGGTTAATAACACAGTCTTTAGAATCAGATGAATACAGATCTGCATCCTGATCCATCAATAAAGAATTTGACCTCTCTGTTTCTCAGTTTCTACATTTCTAAAATGGGTGCTAATACCTCTCAGGGCTGATTGACACAGCAGCTTCCCGGGCACCCTGTGCCAAGCTCTATGCTCTTTAATTTACATGGTGAGTATTCAACAAACTGCTGTGGTTAGTATTCTCAATGTTTAATACTAAGGCGGTGAGAGCTGAAGCAATTTCTCCATCAGATGTCAGATGAAAAATCTTCCTCTAGCTTGGTTTTTCAACCAATAAAATGGAGATAATGAAATGGACCTACCACTAAAAGTAAAAATGGCCCCCTGTTTAAGTAGCATGACACCTCAAAATATTCATGTTACTTTGAAAGTCTTCAGCTTATCACACTAGACCACAGCAATAAAGACAGAAGTTATAGCCTTTCCTTCTTTGCACTTACTAGTTCACCTCAATACACGCCAAGGCAGAGAAATTGCTCTAGTCATTCAGATTCCTGAGCTGATCGGAGTCCCATGGTGTTCACATGCAGGGAGCAGGAGGGCTGAGGGGAGTGGAGGCAGTGTGAGTGTGAGTGTGTGGGGGGGCGGGGAGGCTTCTCCAAAATCCATTCAACCCTTATTTCTAAATTATGAGTGCAAAAAAGAGATACACCTTTTTTGTGAGGTCTCATAACTCACCCTCACATAACACGGGTGATAAATGCAAGCAGGTTAAAACATGTGTAATAGATATATTACTGTATCTACTATAGATTTTCATTTTAGCATGCAGTGAGCTCTCCTTCGCCTTAGGATAAAAAATTACATAACCTCAGCCATAAAATAACATTAAATAACAGGACACAAATAAACCACCATGATGATATTTTGTGCTGTGTGACTACTTTCAGTTTTAGATCTCAAAGCCATTTACAAACACCAATTAATTACCACGTGCACTGTATGAGATGTTTTTCCATCTTTATTGAGGTATACTTCACAAATGAAAATAGTATGTGTTACAGGTGTATCATGTGATTCTTAGGTATACGGATACATTGTGAAATGATTACCATAATCAAGCTAATTAATATATTCATCATCAAGCCTAGCTGGTTTGGCTCGGTGCATAGAGCGTGGGCTTGCGGACCAAAGGGTCCCAGTTCGATTCCAGTCAAGGGCATGTACCTTGGATGCAGGCTTCTCCACAGCCCAGGCCCTGGTCAGAGCTTGTGCAGGAGGCAACCAATCAATGTGTTTCTCTCACATTGATGTTTCTCTCTGTCTTTCCTCCTCTCTTCCACTCTCCCTAAAAGTCAATGGAAAAATATCCTTGGATGAGAATTACCAAAAAATAAATAAATAAAAGGAAGGTACACTGGGTGGAAATTATACTGGATGGAAAGTACACTCATTGGGCAGCACACTAGAGGGGAAGCACCCTGGGCGGGAAGCACACTGGGCGGGAAGCACCCTGGGCAGAAAGCACACTGGGCGGAAAGCACACTGGGTGGAAACTACATAGGCGAAAATCATTCCCCCACCTTCTCAAACCCAGACATTGCCTTTACCAGTGAGCATGCAGGTGCTGCTGCCCCCCCTCCCATTTTCTAATTAACCTCTTTGCCCACCAAGTTACTAGGTGGGCTTTTACTTAGACTCAAAGTAGACAATGATAGGCCTGTTTAATTAGACATTTTATCTATTACCTCCATTAAGTGTATCCTTGCTGGAAAGAACTGTTAATTTCACCACTATTCCCCAATCAGCACCAAGCACAGACTTCAATTGCTATAGACAGTTCAGTCCACAAAGGAAGAGAAAAAAATCTACAAATTCATAATGCCCAATCCTGAGTGAGGTTGGTTAGCAAGCAGGGATAGGATTTGACTAAACTAGGCAATAGAGTCATGAAGGTCAGTTGAGTGGATGCTGACCACCTGGGAGGCACAGAGCACTATGTAGGTTTCACTGATACTTGTTCCGCAGCTCTGTTCCTTAGCCTTGGAACTCCATGCTATCCGGAGTTATTTCCACACGGTTCTTGAGCACTGCAGATAGTACATCAGGGTCTCCTTCAACCTCATGTCTCCCACGGCTGGAAGGGCCCCAGGAGGTCACCTCGGAGACGGGAAAGGTGAGGCCTGAGGCAGCGAGCAACTTGCCAAAAGGCCAGACACACTCAGAGACCAGACAGGGTTGGGGCCAGAATTCAGGCCAAGCTTTCTACTCCTCTGTCCCAGCTCTGTCCTCACATAGCACACTCACTGCACCTGCATGTTTTCATAAGCACCCACTGTTATGCAATCCCACACAATGAGTTAGGAACAAGCGTTTGGTGCAATCATTCATTCACTGTCTTCCATGAGTTTGTTCCCACCCCTCAGTCCAGCTGCAGGTCCCAACAGGGATGCCCAGGCCATCTCTCCAGTGGCTCAGACACAGCTCTTCCATTCCAGGGTCCCCTTAGGAACCAGACCTCGCAGAGGCAAGACCTTTCTTCCTAAAAAAAAAAAAAAAAAAAAGAGCGAAAGAGACAATGGGATGTATTTTCCACTTGGATCAGGGGAAAGAAGTTTGCATAAGCATAATGCCCCGCTTGGTGGTTGCATACTAACCTGTGAGGCAGGGACCCCTCGCCAGAACCCTCACACCTCATGTTTCAGAGCCAGAGAAGGGGGCGGGTGCCTCATGCTTCCCCATAACTCACGGGGCATGTCTGTGGGCAGCCGAGCAGGTGCCTGATGGGAAGCCAGGAATGTCTGATGAACGTGTCCCCACACTCCATGAGTCAGCACCAAGTCATTGCTTTTCTAGCCTTCATTTCACAAGAGAATTCTTAAGATAGTGAATAGTTTAAGAAATCTGAGAGAGGGAGGGAGGGAGGGAAGGAGGAAGGGAAGGAGGGAGGGAGAGAGAGAGAGAGAGACTGGGAAAGACAGGAAGACAGAGGCACAGAGGGGTCAAGGTAGCAGTTACTATGTTAGAAAGCACACATGAGAGCTAACTCACTTGGGTGAATCAAATGCTGGTCATCAAAGGGAATGCCATTAATGGGTGCAAGCTCACAGCTCTTCGGAAATGTAGAATTTAAGGTGTGAATGGCAGCTCACTCCCCACACACTTCATGCTGCATTTCAATGACCCCTTAGGTAGTTAACTGTGCAGCTTAAATGAAACGTGTAGGATTCCAGAGATCAATCCTAATACAGTCCGCTGGCAAAACTCCCGCATCCGGAAATGTAATGAGGTGAGAAAGGGGGAGAAACACCCTTACTGCCGCTGCGAGTCTGTCACCCTCCTCAAAGGCACACAGCAGTCCCCTCTGTGTGAGGGAGGACAGGTGCGCACAGACAGCCTGGGGCCTTCATCTTCTGGAAGAAACTTGTTCCGGTCCCTTTTTCCTCCTCGGCTTTCCCATATCCTCCAGGAATGACGGGGAAACGTCACCCTCCCCTAATCTGACTGTTTGGTTCTCCGGTTGGTTCTGATGGAGCTACTTAGTCACAAGATTGTTTTGTCCTCTCCCTAATTGTTCAACTTTTTTCAGACTCTTTTTTTTTTTTTCTAAATTAGCAAACAGATGTCCTCGATGAGACTACTTTTAATTTTTTAAATTATAAAATGGGGCGTCTGTGATCCATCTTTAACAGAATGGGTTTCTTGAAATGGCACAACATGCACATGTCAGAGACGAATTCTCTTCCAACTCGGCCCATCACACGGGCTAGATGGTCCTGCAAAAGTCACTTAGCTGCATTGTGATTCCGTGTTTATTCGCGCAAGAAGTATCTGCTGCACACCCGCCATGGCAAAGAAGGCTGTGCCGGGTGTCCGGAGGGAGGCACACAGATGTATAGGACAGGGCTCTGGTCCCCACGGAAGTCCCCATGCTCATTTCCGCTAAGCGCCAAGGTCAAGCACAGAGGAAGTGCTACAGGTTTTGGAGAGAAATCCCTTCGGCAGGAGGAGATCCTGGAATTCTGAGCAGGGGGCTGCACTCGGGTTGGACTTTGAAGAGTAAGTGAGAGTCAACAGGCAGGAAATGGTGTGGAAGATCGAGAGCAAAACCCGAACAGGCCCGTATAGCAAGCCTGTGTCCTGAAAGCAGAGGCCAGTGCAGCCGAGTGGGCAGAAAGGTAGAGCAAAGCTAACGCAGGAGCCCTGCAAGGCCAGGCTGTGGAGTTGAGACCCCTCCTCTGCGAGGCCTAGGATTTGGGACCGAGAAAAGCATAGAAGAAGAGAGAGCAAGAGACCAGGGTGCAGGCCGTTGGATGAGGCCGGATGAGGTCGGATGTGACAGGAGCTAGGACAATGGGAACAGAAAGGCATGGACTAAAGGAGGATATTTGGTGAAGAAATTTCTTTCCAGCTCCAGAGTTCAGCGTGTGGGTCAGGAGGATCTGAAAGATTCCCGAGGTCTCCAGGGAGGCATTCAGGATAACGATGGTGAGGACACTGAGACTTTAAGCTGGTTCAAGCAGAACATTGCTCCATTTTTAAATATTTGAGATTTCGGTATTGGCCAAACTTCCAGGGGAGGCCAACAAGAAGTTAAAAGAAGAACTTGAGTTTGAGACAAACCAGAGCCTCCATCTCCTCACCTGTAAACTGAAGGTTTCAACAAGATCATAAGTTCTCAGTCCAGGTGTACATCAGAGCCTTCTGGAACTTTCTAAAAGTACAGAGATTTAGGGCAGACCCCAGATCAAATCAGGCAGAACGGCTGGGCAGGACAAGCGTCCACACACATGGGTGGGATGAGGCTCAAAACAGGGAGTTGAATTATCTGGGAGCCACCTTAAGTTCTAGAACAGGTGAGAGGCTTGATGAATGGGGGTGTCTGAGAAAGAAGCATCATGCATGGTTTCACGGGTCACATGGACAAGTCCCCTCGAAGACTACCCAAATCCAGAGGCGTTTCCTTCCCTCCTTACACAGAGCACAGATGAGCCAGTTCCCCTCTCTGAGCCCCAGTTGTCTTATAAAAAATATGGAGATGAGGGTGGAGCAGAAGGGCACAGCAAGATCTGGTAAGTCATGAGAAGTGGCATATTACTGTTGTCTTCTTTCCCTCATCATCTTTCACCCAATCCCAGAATCCGCCTTGGCAAGAGTAAATAGCACAGTTCAAGTTTGCAAAACAATCTGAAGGCCTTCGGTGGAAGACTCTGGAGATAAAATGAACCTTTCTCTCCTCAACATCTGCCACCATTTCTGTAAACCCACGGCACCTCTCAGAAGTGCTGGCTCCTCCACTTAGCAACCTGAGGAATGTGAGATGTCCCTAAGTCTCAGAGCCTCCGTGTTGTCAGCCACAAAGTGAAATAAATGCCTGAGCTGCCCCTCTCCAGAGGGCTGTGCAGATCAATGAAACGGGAGAATTTTGAAAGCAAGGGGAGTGTCACACACAGGGCTGTGATGTCAGGAAAAGGACAGCGAAGCTTTAGTGGGGTGTCCTAGGCTCTGGCTTCCCTACCACATACAAGCTGCGTGACCTTGAACATTATACCTCAGTTTTCTCGCCTGTCCAATGGAGAAAATACCTCTAATCATAAAGATATCTGGCAATTCCAGAGGTGAGACCACGTCGAGGATAGTTTCTAATTAAATGTGAACTCAATGTCAAACTTTAGGAGTATTCATTCTTTAGAAGTTCAAGTTGGGTGAAAAATAACCGAATTAAGATTCAGAGAGAACCTCGGAATACAATTGTAACTTATTAAGTTTTCAGACATTCAAATGGGGAAAAGATATCTGATTTCGGATTCAGAGAGAATCTCAGAATGTAGATAAAGCGGAATCTCAATTTCCTGGACTCGGAGCGTGTGGGTAGTTTTCTGCCCAGCTCATGAGCTGTAATAGAGCAGCTTCTCAGACAGCTCAGGAAGGGAGAACGCCTGTTGGAAAGAGTTGGGCACGGGAGCTCTATGCAGCCCGGCAGCTGGAAGGACAGGTGGCCCAAAGGCAGCCCAAGCCCAAGCCAGAAAAGCACTAACACATGGTGCTCAAGAGGGTGGCTCTGCGGTCGCCTGCCTGGGTTGAGCACACACCACAGGGTTTCATGGAGAGGCTTTCATGAGCTAACCCCTGCAAAAGCACTCAGCACAGCGCCTGGATCAGAGAGAAAGCACTCAAACACATTAGCCATTGCTACTGGCTTGGTTTGATAAGCATATTGAGTCCTGTTGCTGGAGCTGGATAAATAAACCTAGTCCTGGCCTTGAGAAAACATGCTCATTAAGTGTTGAGGAACCCATGTGCGCACAAGTCTATCACAGCCCTCTTGGGTTTTGGCCAACAGTCACAGGAGAGTTGTCAGGCCATCATACATGGAGTGCTTATCTCCTGTAGAGTAGTTGTATAGCAAATGTAGGTTTCATTTCTGGAAAGCCCTTGAGACCACAGAGATTCCATGTATACTTTATGCAGCCACTGGTATAAGCTTTTCCAGATAACTCTTAAGTATTAGATGCAAATATTAAATCCAAACACTTAATGTTAAAGTAACCTTTAAAATGTTCTTTTGGCAGAATTTTTCAGCATGGTCTAGACTGGCTGATGTATCTGAAAATAAAACTGCAATAAAGGTTAGACAACAGGGAACATATCTTCCTGGTAAATCTCCCTGAAGCAAGAGTAAGCATTTTCTTTGTTGTTCCCAGATCTTCAAATTGCATTCCAAGTCGTGAAACGAAAATGTTTCCTTGCCAACCCGATGTTCGCTGATACCACTGCCAGTGTGTAAACGCTGTGGGGAAGGTCATTTCCCTGGAAGACTTCTTCAGCAGTCTCCTGTCACGGGTGTGAGATGTCTCCTACCTCTGGCCGACTCCAGCTCTATGAAATACTTTTTGTTATTAACTCACTAGTATCGGTGAAACACCTTGTTAGTCCACACAGCTGGGTATTTAAGACCTTCCTCACTTGTGAAATAAAGATAATTAATAGAAACTACATCAAATGACAATGTGAGGATTCATGGAGTTGTTGCATATGGCGTGTTTAGAACAGTACAGTAGCCCTGCCTTACCTGTGGGGGACATGTTTCAAGACTCCCAATAGATGCCTGAACCCACGCATAGTAATGACTTTTTTTAAGGAATGACTTTTTTTTTTAATCCCCACCCAAGGATATTTTCCATTGATTTTTAGGGAGAGTGAAGAGAGAGGGAAAGACAGAGAGAAATATTGATGTGAGAGAAACACACGGATTGGTTGCCTCCTGCACGTGCCCTGACCAGGGCCTGAACCGAAGAGGAGCCTGCAACTGAGGTATGTGCCCTTGACCAGAATCAAACCCGGGACCCTTCAGTCCACAGGCTGACACTATCCACTGACCAGCTAGATCCAAACCTTATATATGTTTTGTCTTACACACACATACCTATAATGTATAAATTAGGCACAGTAAATGGATTAACAACAATAACTAATAATAAAATAGAATAACTATAGCAATATACTATAATAAAAGTTATGTGAATGTCTTTGAGGCCATTATTAAGTGAAATAAAGGTATCTGAACACAAGTGTGACTGTGGAGCTAATCCCGAAGATGGCTATAAGTGACTAACAGGCAGTAGTGTATGCAGCAGGGAGGCATGGACAAAGGGGTGATTCGTGTCTCCGGTAGGATGGAGCGGAACAGCAAAAGTCCCATCATGCTACTCAGAATGTCTTGCAATTTAAAACTCAAGAATTGTTTATTTCTCGAATTTTTCATTTACTATTTCAGACTGTGGTTGGCCAAGGGTAAATGAAACCTCGGGAAGTGAAACAGCAGATAAAGGGGCACTACTGTACCCAGGTAATAACTGCTTAGGAGATGTTGCTGCCATTACTACCATCGTCCTTGTAAATTCTTCCATTTCTTTCTATATCTGTACATGCTCTTTCCTTCAAATGAGTCAAACAGCCCATGAGTTTTGTTTCTAAAGCAAATAAACCATCCTTCCTTTGCTTCTGTGCAAAAATGTCTTCCTTTGATGTTTTTCCAGTCTACTCATAAGCATTTTAACGAGACAATCTCGCTCTTTGCCCAAGTGTTTGCTTAGTAAAGAGGCATATGACATTTTCTCCCTCATGAAGCAGCTCATTGCATTTTTATCCTAGATGGCTGCATTGAAAATTAGAAGAAGCTTACTGTGATAAGAAATGTCAGGAAACCAGAAGGCAACACGCAGGAGAGGAGACCGGTAAGGGAGACCAACGACCAGACTTCCATGCTGGCCACACTTTGGAATCCCTCATGCCAGACCCTCACTGCTCAACTGCAATCATTGGACCAGCAGCACCTGGGAGCTGAGCAGAAATGCAGACTCTCAGGCCCCTGAGGCCTGCTGACTCAGAATTTGCACGCTAACCGGATCCCCAGGGGATTCAAGTACACACTTTGAGAAGCAGCAATTTGGGCAATTTATTTTTTAATATCCATGTCTAGGCATGCTCTTCTTTGAGCACACCTACCCCCTTTCCTCAGCTCTGTGCTTTTGCTTTCTTTACCCTAAGCTCTAAGGGTCCCAGCAATACTTGCAACCAGAGGGACAGTGGGCAGCAGCAGCTCATCCCAGGCTTACCTGACTCTGCCTCCAGGGGCCCTTCTTTGCCTCACTGCCCTAAGCTTTAATAAATTCACTCTCACCTTCAAAAAATTATTTAATTAAAAGTAAAATATCCATGTTAGACATCAGTCCCCACATTAATAAAGTCAGATTTCTTACGGTTGAGACCTGGGTTTGGGCATCTTTTGAAAAAGCCCCGCAGGTGACTCTAAGTTTCAGCTAGGGTTAGAAAACCTATAGAAGAGGAAAGGTAAACTGGATGTGGCGATATGAACAGGCATCAGCCTGGTGAGGAGGGAAAGAACAGAAAGCTGAGTACCCATGCATCTGTAGAGGGATGGAGGCAAGATGTCGAGAGGTTTGAGGTAGCTGAACTACGAGGCCAGGGCCATGGCAGATGAGGCAGACAGCCAGAGGACAGGTCACGAAAGGTGCCATGTGCTTTGGTCAGGACTTTCGAACAAATGTTTCCTACACAGGGAAGCGCTAAAGGGTTTTAAAGAGCATAAAGCTTGTGTATCGCAAAGATCATTCTGTCTGCTAGAGAGAATGGATTTGACCGAGAGAAGACATAAGACAAAGAAAACCAGTGACAAAGATAATGAATTCTGCTTGATAAAGACAAAGGGTCTGGGGCAGGCTAATCGTATTGAAGTTGGAGAAAAGGGGACAGGTTCCAGAATTAGCAGAGACATAAGAGTCAGGACTTGAAAAGGGAGTTTAACAATAAGAACACTGATGAGCCAGGATAATCAGTTACAGAGAGAGAATCTAGAATCCCAGGAGGCGGTCATGAAGATGTATAAGGGGGGAAGAAGGGTTTTCAGAGTCAGTGTAGCATGACCTGAAGCTTGCCAAGGGAATTCTGGAGGAGAGGGAGCCGCTGGGAAAGTACTTGACTTACCTAATGGGACACAGGTATCTATCTCCCTTGGCATATGCACGCTTTGTTCCCAGATTACCAGCTGCCAAGAGGCGAGGGCTGTCCTGTCATGATTGTATCCCAGAGCCCAGCCTGGTACCTAACACTTGGCAAGCACCATCCAATGCCTCCAGGCTGATGAGAGGAAGGGGGCAGGGGTGGGACAGTCCAGAAAGAAATCTAGAAAGCCAGGCTCTCCAAACCAAAGAGCAGCATCAACTCATCTATTTCTCAAACTGCATTCTGGGAAGGCCTCTTCCTAAAGCACTGATTCCCAGAGTGAAAGAGACCAGTGCTTCTCAGAGTCTATGTGCATCTGAACCATCTGCAGGGGATCCAGGTGGGATGGGGCTGAGAGTCTGCATTTCTATTGATGCTAATGGATACACTTCAAGTCTCCAAGAACTGCTTAAGGAGCAGCCCTGGGGCCTGACGATCAGGCCGTAGCAAGATAATCTTGAAACTTGCCCCACAATGATTATCTCTGTTCTTCTGGATCATTTTCCTTAAGATCAGAGCTATGAGCAGATGGAAGCTGAAGGGATGGCGTCCCAACTCTGAGCTGTGAAAGGCGTGAAGGTAGAAAATCAGACTCCTGTGTCTAAGGGAAAATCTCAAGGGGTCCATTGGGCCGAAGGAGCAGGAGGAGGCATTCTCCTGCAGAAGGTGGGTGTGAGCTTTCCGCCTGAGGCAGGCCTCTGGGTTCAGGAGGGTGTGGGCCAGGCCTATTTCTACCCCAGCTCCCTGCTTTCAACAACAGATGATTTTCTTGTTTTTCTGCTCTCTGAGATTCCCCTCCATCTGCTGAAATGAGAACAGCCTTTATCCCTGACATTTCTGGAACCTCTAATCTTGTAACTTATGGGCTTCAGTCTGGCTTGTTGCAGCTAGAGACCTGGTCTGATAAGAGGGGTTTCCTAGCTGCCCTCAGATAGGAAATGGGGTTTTTGGCCAGCATAAAGCATTAAGGGGCTCCTTTCAGCATGATGTTCCCCACAGCAGTTCTCCAAGTGAATTTCTACGCGCAGCACGTCTAGGTGGGCTTCCGGCCAACCTCTTCTCTATCAAGGTTTATAATATAAACCATCCCTTCAGCTTCCCATCTGTAAGCTTTCTCCTCGCACTTGAGGGAAAGTACATTAATCTGTTAACTGTTACGCTTTCACGGTCCTCCCTAATCTTATCTCCCACTCCACAGCCAAGCTCAAGCTCACTGCTATTGCTGTGGGGGGAGGGAGGGAATGGGGTGTTGGTTTGCTCTTGCTTGAAATTCCTTCCCTCCCCTCTGTCCATTCACTTTTCCAAGAGCAGCTCACAGGCCTACCCTATCCAGGAAGCTTCCCTAACCATCCTTTTTAGAGTCCAAAACATAGAACTTTATACTGCCCGGTACTCACAGAATTTCTGATCTGTCTGTAAGGATTTTTTTTCTCTCTCTCCAACAAGACTATGGATTCCTTGAAATGAGAGATCCAGTGTTACTTCTTGTGCATTCTGTACAGAGGCTAGTAATGAATGGCACATTAAGTGGCCAGTATGTCTTCTCTCATTTATTCCATTATTCTTTGTTGGAATATTTTTAGGTGGTGAATTTGGTGTAATGGGTTTTTAGGTGGTATGCAGGTTTGGTGGTTTGCAAGAACCAAGAGACCCACGGGCAAAAACTTAAGAATTAGGCTCTAACCGCAAACTGATTGGTGAATATTGTCTCCTTACCCTATCTCTTTCCTCCTTCCTTCTACCCTGAAATAACAGAATTAGTAGCAGCAGCCACAGTCATAGCAGTAGGAGTGGCGGCAGCAGGTTCTGCCTGTTGGGCCACCCATGGCTACCTTCTGACCTCCCTTATCTACCATTCTCCCCTCGATCTCTGCACTCCTTCCTCTGACCTCCCTTTGTTCCTTAACACACCAGACACGTTCCAAGGCCCTGAAATTGCTCTCCCATCAGCCTGGAAATCTCTTCCCCAGATAGGCACATGGCTTATTCAGCCCCATCAGGACTTTTCTCAAAGGGAATCTTCTTGGTTACTCTATTTAAAATTGTAATCCACCCATGTGTCCCTCTTCCAATACTACCTATCTCCTTTCTTTGTTTGATTTTTCTCCAAAATACATATCATCATCTCACATACTTAAATTATCTTACTTTATTTTGTTTGTTGTCTGTATCTCTCGGTAGAATGTAAGCTCCAAGAGACCAAGAACTTTTGTAGGTTGAATGTGTTGTTGTACCTTCATTGCCTAGAACATAGTAGGTGTTCAAAAGTATTTATTAAATGAATAAAAAGCACAACTTTCCAAAGTGTATTATGTGAACCATTCGTAGTATTCGAGATGATTTTAAGGGGCATGTGAACCAATTTTTTATGATCACATCCTATATAATAAAAGACTAATATGCAAATCGACCAAATGGTGGAACAACCAATCACTATGATGCACACTGACCACCAGGGGGCAGGCACTCACGCAAGAGCTGCCCCCTGGTGGTCAGTGCACTTCCACAGGGGGAGTGCCACTCAGCCAGAAGCCTGGCTCACAGCTGATGAGTGCAGCCACGGTGGTGGGAGCCTCTTCCACCTCCATGGCAGCGGTAAGAATGTCCTGCAGGGAATGGACAGACAGACACCCCCCGATGGCTCCCAGAGTGCAAGGGGCGCAGGCTGGGCTGAGGAACACCCCCTCCAGTGCACAATTTTTGTGCATCAGGCCTCTAGTATTTAATAATGAACTAGAACATCAAAAGCAATTCTATAGATATAATTGCTTATTACAAGATTAAGTTTTTTTAAGTGAATAGATTTTTTTAAGTGAATAGATTTTAAATATATTGTTATTGATTTCAGAGAGGAAGGGAGAGGGAGAGAGAGATAGAAACATCAATGATGATGTATCATTGATCGGCTGCTTCCTGCACACTTCTTATTGAGGATCAAGCCCGCAACCCGGGCATGTGCCCTTGACCGGAATTGAACCCGGAACCCTTTAATCCATAGGCTGACGCTCTACTCACTGAGCCAAACCAGCTAGGGCTGAGTGAATATATTTTAAATTGTAATGTTAAATAGTAAATTATTATTTCAATAATAAAAATAGATAAATGGTAAAGAAAAACACCACGTAAATAGAAATGTAAGTTCCACCAAATTTTACAAAATCATAAGAGTCTGCGATAGACTGAAGTTTGATTCCTACTAGGTTAGTGATAGGTCATCTGATTGTGTTGATATTGAAGTGCTCAGTGTGGTGGTTCTGGTGCCTGCCATTTAACTTGACAAAAACTGGTGATGTGCTCGATGGGAAGCAGATGCTGATACATGGATAAATATGTGATAAGGTCAGCATACTAAAATGTTAATGGTGGAAACTGAGTGGTAGGTATATGGATATTGACTATACAATTCTTTAAATTTTTTTGTATTTTCAAATTTTTCATAATAAAATCTTATGGGCAAAAGCTTTGGGGAACAGCTAACTCACAGAAAGGAAAGGAAATAGTCAATTATGCCTGAATGAAGCAACAGAGGAGGAAAAGAAGACAGCAGAGACATTAAGAGAGAGAAAGCCAAAGAAAGTGAGAACACTGAGTTCCGGATGGTTGGGCCTCAATCCTGAGAGACAAACAACTGCATGTAATTTTAGTACAAGAAATAAAGCTTCCTACCTAGAGAGAATTTTATTGTACATAAAGGGAACGGGTTTAGGAGTCTTCACACAGCTTAATAACATGGGAAGGAAGTCATGTAGAGGTAGAATTCTGTTTAATATACAAAATGAGAATGTTTAAAAAAAAGAGAATCTCAGCTGCTAGATGTATATAGTTATAATTCTACATATGAATGGGAGCCTGAGAATAAAAAAACATGAGTGACTGCCTCCCAAAAGTAATCTTTTACACCATCACACCAAACCCACCACCTAAAAATATTCCAACAAAGAATAATGGAATAAATGAGAGAAAACATACTGGCCACTTAATGTGCCATTCATTACTAGCCTCTGTACAGAATGCACAAGAAGTAACACTGGATCTCTCATTTCAAGGAATCCATAGTCTTGTTGGAGAGAGAAATACAAGAATATTTCAGTGATGTCTTCAAAAAAGATACACACAGTAGAAGTCATCAGCAATCAATCTATAATAAATTAGAGGCCCGGTGCATGAAATCCATGCACTGGTAGGGTTCCTAGACCTGGCCAGCATTCACGGCTGATCTGTGGGGTGACCCACAAGGCAATCAGGGAGCCCCCCACTGGAACCCTTCTTGGGCCTGGGGCCTGCAGGTTGGGGGTAGCTCCTGTATTGAGCGTCTTCCCCCTGATGATCAGTGTGTGTCATAGCAACCGGTCATTTCACTGTTCAGTCAATTTGCATATTAGGCTTTTAGGATAGGGTCTCTGAGCAGAGTTTGGAAAGACTGAAGAATCCACGACAACTGGGCAGCCCATCTAGCCAGAAACTGAACACATTACTTCTGTTTATTAATGGTACATATGCAATAACTATTTGCACACAAAGAGGGACTATAACACTACAAACATAATCTTATAAAGATGAGCTTTGAGATTTTCTTTTTTTAAATTAAATCTTTATTGTTCAGATTATTACAGTGGTTCCTCTTTTTTCCCCTCATAGCTCCCCTCCACCCGGTTCCCACCCCACCCTCTTCCCTTACACCCATCCCCCTCCTCCACTGTCCTCATCCATAGGTGTACAATTTTTGTCCAGTCTCTTCCCGAACCCCCCACACCTCTCCCTCCTCCTCCAGAATTGACAGTTCCCTCTCTTTCTATGCCATGATTCTATTATATTCACCAGTTTATTCTGTTCATCAGATTATTTATTCACTTGATTTTTAGACTCACTTGTTGATATGTATTTGTTGTCATTTTGTTCATAATTTTTATCTTTACCTTTTTCTTCTTCTTCCTCTTCTTAAAGGATACCTTTCAGCATTTTATTTAATACTGGTTTGGTGGTGATGAACTCCTTTAGCTTTTTCTTATCTGTGAAGCTCTTTATCTGACCTTTAATTCTGAATGATAGCTTTGCTGGGTAAAGTAATCTTGGTTGTAGGTTCTTACTATTCATCACTTTGAATATTTCTTGTCACTCCCTTCTAGCCTGCATTGTTTCTGTTGAGGAATCAGCTGACAGTTGTATGGGTTCCCCCTTGTAGGTAACTGTTTTTCTCTTGCTGCTTTTAAGATTCTCTCTTTGTCTTTTGCCCTTGGCATTTTAATTATGGTGTGTCTTGATATGGTCCTCTTTGGATTCCTTTTGTTTGGGGTTCTCTGCACTTCCTGGACTTGTGAGTCTTCTTTAACCAGGTAGGGGAAGTTTTCTGTCATTATTTCTTCAAGTGGGTTTTCAATATCTTGCTCTCTCTCTTCTTCTGATACCCCTATAATTCTGATGTTGGTATGCTTAAAGTTGTCCCAGAGGCTCCTTACACTGTCTTCATATTTTTGGATTCTTTTTTCTTTTTGCTTTTCCGGCTGGATGTTTTTGCTTCTTCGTATTTCAAATCTTTGACTTGATTCTTGGGATCCTCTAGTCTGCTGTTGGATCTCTGTATAATATTTTTATTTCAGTCAGTGTATGCTTAATTTCTAGTTGGTCTTTATTCATATCCTCAAGGGTCTCACTAGATTTATTGAGGGTCTCACTAAATTTATCGGCGGTTTCTAGAAAATTCTTGAAAAACCTTATAACCATGGTTTTGAACTCCATATCCTGTCATTTGCTTTCCTCCATTTCTATCATTTGTGACTTGTCTCTTTGTCTTCACATTTTGGCTGCTTCCCTGTGTTGATAGGGTGGCTTTCTGTGCTAGGTGTCCTATAGGGCCCAGTGGCTTAGCCTCCCCAATTGCCTGAGGTGGATACTCTTGGTGCACCCCTTTGGGGGCTTTGTACACAGTCTTGTTGTAGTTAAGACTTGATTGTTGTTGGTATCACTGGGAGGAATTGACCTCCAGGCCAATTGGCTGTGAGAGTCAGCTGTGTCTATGGTGGGAGAACTTCTGTGCTAGAGACACCCTTATGGGGCAAGACTTGCTTCAGTGGGGCTTTGGTGCTCACTGAGTCTGCCCCCTGAGTGTGTCCCTTATGGATCTGAGGAGTTGTAATCTGGATGGTCCCACTCTGACCACTGAGTACACTGGCTCTTAGATCTCTAAGGAGGTGCTAATTTAGCCTCTGCCTGAGGCTACCCATCAGGAGCTACAGAGATATCTGCAGATTCCTTTTCTCTGTCTGTGGTTTGGTGGTGCCCAGATGAGGCCCAGATGTGAATAAATGCAAGCTGCTGTGGGGCCTTGGGGCCTTTTGGATGTTCTGGGTCTCTCTGACCCAATTGCAGTTTGTTAGGTAATTTTAGATTGCAAAGGGCTAGGTAATTCATAATCAAAAACCTCCACATACAGCTTGGGTGGTGTGGGGTCTCAGGGAATCAACAGGATGGAGCAAACAGCTATGGCTGATCCTCAGCCCAGCCCTAAGAAACCCCAGGTCTCAGTGTCCTGCTGTAATTGCTGCAAGCACCTCTGAGAGAAAGGCATCTCGAGTTCCGCCTGATGCCAGACAGTCCAGTTTCTCCCCGTGTGAGTCTGGGTCCCCAGAGACTCACCCAGAACTAGAGTTTAGAGCAGTCAGGAGCTTTTGATTCCTTCCCGAATGAAAGAGACAACCTCATCCTCAGTTGCCAGACCTTTCTGCACGTGCCTCCGTACCTCTGCACTTTACTTCCGCACCTCCTCTGAGTCTCAGTGTGCTTTTCTCTTTCCTTCTAGTTGTAGAATTTCCGCTCAGCCTGCCTTCCTGTGGTTTTGGATGATGTCCGTTTTGTCTTTTAGTTGTATTTTTGAACTGGTTGTGCGAGGCAGCAATTTCAAGTGTTTACCTATGCTACCATCTTGGTTTCTCTGCTTTGAGACCTCCTAAGCCATTGTGTCCTCTCTTCCACTCTTGTGATTATCTTAAATCAGGTGAAAAGTTCAAGAGACCTTGAACCAGTTTGGGGACATTTCCTTTGTAAATTTTCCATGGGGTGATTTGCAATATAACATGTACCATGACTCGGTGTTTCTGTATAGAAAATTCCATTTTGACATCCTGTTACATAATGAGGTTCGCATTGATCCTAAACAACTTAGTGAGTTGTGTAACAATTAACATCCAAGATCATACATCTAAATAGTAGCGAAGTGGAGACTCGGACTCAGATCTTCCAGCTTCAAACTGTGCTCTTTCAGCTAACCCATGGGATGAACAGAACTTGCTGGAAGAGAAACTGGGAATATCAAGATGCGAATATGGGATCACTGATTAACACTGAAGTCCAGCATGAGCTGACAGATCCAAGAAGCAGGAAGAGTTCTCCACAAACACAGTCAAGAACCAGAAAATGTGAATAAAATGGTGCCTCAGTTACGTTTCTTTGGGTTGCAAAAAGTAAAGACCAACTTGAGTCACTTGAAATAAATGGGTATATT
>PVJC01030469.1:0-21172 GCA_004026665.1 Murina feae | reverse complement strand
TGCATCAGCATGGATGGAAATGGAGAGCATTATGCTAAGTGAAATAAGCCAATCAATGAAAGAAAAATACCACATGACCTCACTTATTTATGGATAATAAAGACCATTACAAAATGATAAACATAAACAAATACAGAGACAGAGCAGCCTTGAACAGACTATCATCCTACAGCTGGAAGGCTGGGGATGGTTGCGGGGGGAGTTGGGAGATCAACTGAAGGACTTGCATGCATTCATAGGAGCATAATCAGTGGACACGGGAAACTGGGGGTTAGGGAGGAGGGGGGGGAAGGGCAAGGGGAAAAAATGGAGATCTATCTATCATCTGTTGTAATACTTATCTATCACTTGTTGTAATACTTTAAGCAATGAAATAAAAAAAAGAAAAAGAAAAGAACAGATGGTCATAGGACAAACTTCTGAACAAAGTTGTATGTGGGCTGAGACTTATAAGACAATAGGTATTAATTAGGTGAACAGCATGCGGAAGTGTTTTCTGCAGAGGGAACAGCATACTATTGTGATGCCCAGATGCCCTGCACGTCTATCAATACCCCAAAATAGTCAAAACAGAAACACTGGTCCAAGAAGAAGTAACAGGAACTAGATATAAGCTCCCACTTAAAACAACTAAAAATCAAGGCATATACATGAGATAATAGCCTTGAAGACAGTAGACATTAGGTACCAAGGGACAGTGATGAGTGATGAGAAATAAAGTCAGCCCCAGTATTGCCCAGTCTGCTGCCTAGAGAGATTCAGAAGGGGGAACTCCCACAGAGCCCAGCACCGTCCTTGAATGAAGGAGATGGAGGTGGGAGCCCAGGGAGGTAAAGGCAGTTAGAGTTTAACAAGGCAGAGTGCCTATAAGGAGAGAGTTGCACAGAAGGAAGAGTCCAGAGATCAGCAAAGAATTCCTCTACAGTATTCAATTAAGTGCCGTGGACACATGGCATGGGAAAAAGCTAAGAAAGATCAGAAAAGAGGCAAACAAAAGCATTATAAAGTCAGAGTGAGGAGGTTAGGGGGAGAAGAGGTCCTAATATGAGGTGACAGAAGAAGATTTGACTTTGGGTGGTGGGCACATGATGCTATATACAGATTTTATGATTTGGAAATCCACACAGGAAACCTATATGTTCATGTTGACCAATGTCACCCCAATAACATTTAATATCTAAAAAAAAAAAAAAGGATTATAAAGAACAGACACAAAGCTCCCATAGGGCTGGAAACAATGCCTGTGCTTGCTAGCCCTAAGGGAAAGCTTCATAATTAACAGTCCATTGAAAAGAGTACTCAGAAGGGTTTTGCTGGCATAATAGTGGGGGGGAAATTCAGCTTCAAATTAAATGCTTTTCTAGTCCTGCATAATAGAAATTTAATGTGAGACTGGAGGAGGTCAAATTGCTAACAAGTAACTTAAATACATCCCAGAACGAAACTCAAGAATATTGACAAAAGTACAAAAGCATCAAACACCACGAAAAGTCATAATGTCTGAAATCTAGAAAAAAATTACTAGGCATGCAGGCTGGCCCATGCCTCAGTTGGATAACATCATGCCATACACCAAGAAGGATGCCAATTCAATTCTCAGTCAGGGCACATACCTAGGTTTCGGGTTCATTCCCTGGTGGGGCCACATATGGGTGAGAACCGATAGATGTTTCTATCTCATGTCATGGGCGAGGACCTCAAAACCTTTGTTTATGAAATCTTAAAATTAACCCACTACTAATGGCTAAGCAAAACATGAAACTGTAAGCTTATCCATGCCTGGGTGTCATGGGCATCCTATATAATAATATGTAAATTGACTGAACAGTGTAATGACTGGGCACTATGATGCACAATTGACCACAGGGGGCTAGACACTCAATGCAGAGCTGCTCCCTGGTGGTCAGTGTGCTCCCACAAGATGAATGCTGCTCAGCCAGAAGCTGGGCTCATGGCTGGTGAGCATAGCGGCATGGCAGGAGCCTCTCCCACCTCCGTGGCAGTCAGACATCCCTTTGCAGGGCTCCTGGACTGCAAGAGGCACAGGCTGGGCTGAGGGACACTCCCCCCCTCCCCCAGTGCATGAATTCATGCACTGGGCCTCTAGTTGTCAAATAAATAGCTTTGACACTTTCTAGTACCATAAGGACCACAGTCCCAAGAGTCTAAACTCTGAATCATGCACTCACAAAAATTCCTTGACAATGTGGGTATTGAAAACCTAACAGAATTTTTCTGTGAGATTCCTAAAGCCAAGTTCAAATACTTTACTACCATCAAACACACAAGGATCTCAGTGAGGATCTCTACATCCAGCAACAAACTTTAAATTTGAACCACTGGTCATGACTTCATAGAATGCCACACTCTTTGCATCTCCCCTTGCAGTGATTTCTGTTGGCAAGGAGGAGAAAGGCATCTAATACTGAGGAAATGTCAAGGAGAAATCCTTAATTTTCATATGAACAGTTTTCAGGGATCTGGCAAATTTGTTCTCCAGACCCCATAAGACTATCCCATGATCAATCATTTCTCTGTGGAGATGCCCAGCTCCTGTTGGGTTGGTTCAAACTAGCAGGTGCTCCAGCTCAACCCATCAGAATGCTGAGTTCTCAGGCCACCTCCACCACCTACCAGCTCCATTCCTCCTGAGAACTCCATGCTTGTGCGATTATAACCAGTTGTCTGGTTGAGTTTTATACTGGTTATAAATTAACGTTGTAATTGGTTTCATTTCCAGTCGAGTGTGGAGGATGGGGCAAGGGATGAATTCTAAGGGGATTTCAGAATAGCATTTTATTTTACTCTCTCAGAGCATCTTAGAAGAGTTACAATAAAAATAAAATGCTGATTCCCCACACGCACACTCTCCCCAGAACCTGCTTGTGTCTCTGTCTAGTAAACTTTCTATTTCAGTGGGGGAATGAAGCTATTTGTCAGTACCAGCGTCAAGAATGAATGCAATTCGAATTCCCCAACCATTTATTTCAACAATTCTCTATTCCACAGCTGAAATAATTTAACATAAGAAATAGCTGTTCACTCAGTGTAAAACTTGCAAACCTGGTTCCACAAGGCATAGTTCTAAAAAAATAATAATAATGAATCTGGAAGGGCTGCTGAGTAAGACGTTCCATCCATCTTAGTGCAATGGTAATGCCCACATGCATTGCAGCATTTCTCTCCACTGTCCTAGGCTCCCAGAGACATCCCACTGGGCCAATCTCTTCACTTCCCTCTTCATTACCATCATTATAATTGCTGCCATTTCCTCATAAACATTCACGATTCATCATCTTTCCTCTTTAAACTTGATGTGTTGATGACACCCAAATGGCCCTGAATGTGAAACCCTCAATGACTGAGACATCAAGAAAAATGAGCAAGAATGATAAAATTTTTCATTTCACCCCTGACAAGTCCTTGGTGCAGACAGCTACAGAACACACACCTGAGCTGCAGGAACATGGATTTGTGCAGATGATGGAGTGGCAAGGAGGCTCCCGGGAATCGTGTTGACAGCCTTTTGTGTTCCACCTCTGTCTGTCATGTTTGGAAGGATTTCACCTTCTTCACCAAAGTTCTCCCCACCTCTTCCACCCTAACAAGGGAGAGTTTGAAAATGTAGAGGGCCAAGAGCCTTAAAAATGTCCAGTGAAAAAAACCAAATTTTTAGCTTCTCATTAAAAATAAGAGCTTGGGGTAGGGTTGGGGGCAGGCTAGATGAGGTCCATGGGGAGGGGTGGAAGGGGGATTTATATACTTGCAAAGATAAAGATTTAAAAAAAAAAGAAAACATGAAGAAAAAGGAAAAAATAAAAATAAAAAGAGCAAACATTTATATATTATACAGCACTTACTATGTACCAGATTGTAAGGTATTTTACATGTATTAACTTGCTTAGCTCTCATTTGAATCCTATGTAGTAAATGTTACCAATATCCCCATATTTGAAAACTGAGGTTTGGTGACCTAACCAAAGGCTCAGAGTTTTCAGCTGGTGGCACTGAAACTGGACCTTAGGTAAGACCCTATGCTCTTAGCCTGCACCTCTAAATCTCCTCTCTCAAAACTGCCAGACAGGTCCTAACTGGTTTGGCTCAGTGGATAGAGCATCAGCTTGTGGACTGAAAGGTCCCAGGTTTGATTCTGGTCAAGGGCATGTACCTTGGTTGCAGGCATATCCCCAGTGGGAGGTGTGCAGGAGGCAGCTGATCGATATTTCTCTCTCATCGATGTTTCTAGCTCTCTTTCCCTCTCCCCTCCTCTCTGTAAAAAATCAATAAAATATATTTAAAAATAAAAAAACCTGCCAGTCAGTAGGATATTATTCAGTGCTAAAAATACATGAGTTATCAAACCACAAAAGGTCCGGAGGAAACTTAACTATATTACTAGGCGAACAAAGCCAATCTGAAAAGACTACTTACTGTATGATGTCAATGACGTGACACCGGAAATGACAACACTATGAAGACAATAAAAAGACCAGTGGTTGCCAGTGAGGATGCATGTGTACAGCACAGAGGATTTAGAGGTCACTGAGACTCTTCTGTATAATACTTTAATGGTGGCTGCATGTCAGTGCACATTTATCAAAACCATTAAAAATGGACACAGAGAGTGAGCCCTAATGTCAACTATGGACTTTCAGTGATGATACCGTATCCATGTAGGTTAATCAATTACAACACATGTACAGGATGTTGGCAGCAGGGAAGGCTGTGCATGGGGGGGTGCAGAGAGCATAAGGCAACTCTCGGTACTTTCTGCTCAATTTTTCTGTGAACCTAAAACTACTCTAAAATATTAAGTCTAGCCCTAGCTGGTTTGGCTCAGTGGATAGAGCATCGGCCTGTGGACTGAAGGGTCCCAGATTTGATTCCAGTGAAGGGCACGTGTCGGGATTGAGGGCCGGAAACCGAGTAGGGGATGTACAGGAGGCAGCTGATCAATGATTCTCTCTCATTACTGATGTTTCTTTCTCTCTCTCCCTCCCCCTTTCTCTCTGAAATCAATAAAAAAATAAACAAAATATTAAGTCTACTTTCTGCAGAACAGGCTCTGCAGAAAACAGATGCTGCTGCTGCCGAAGTCCTGACTCCTGAGTGATTACATTATGACCAGGGGTGAAGCAGCAAAGGGTCACAATACGCTGTAGAAATGTTTTCAACCATCATTTATCTACCACGTTACTAGACAGTTACTGAGGCACTGGATTAAGCGCTAAGGGTCTAAAATTAATTCAACCCTGACCCTGGCCCTGAGGAGCTCACAGTGTAGTGGGAGAGACAGACCCGCAAACGAACATTTGTACTAATAAGGAACAGTGCCTCAATGCAGTAAGCGTAAATTGCTATGGGAGCCCAGGGAGAGACGAAAATTAGCCTGGAGGAGACTTCTGGCTAATACTTAGTGAACCATTATTCATTGGTACCTTTGCACGCATGTGCATTAAGTGACAACTCTGCTGGGCATTGTACCAGAAAACAGGAAAACAATAGTGAGCCAGATGACAAAGCTCCAATTAGTGAGGAAGATTACAATTTAAAAGCCCCTGTCTTAATTACTGAAGGACATGATTTTAAAGCTGAATCAGGAAACCCTTTCCAACAAGAGCAATTCATAAGAAAAAAATTTTTTATGTTCAAATCACAGACTACTAACATCAAGGAGAACTTTAATGGTGCTCTGTGGCTTCCAACTGTTCTCAAATCTAGTTACACATTAGCACCACATGGCAACCTTTTAGTGAACATCAATACCCATATTTTAAGCAGACCAATGAAATCAGAATATCTGGCAATTGGAAATAGGTATAGGTGGTTTTTAAATCTCCCCCAAGTGATTCTGGTGAATAGTGAGGATTGAAAATGCCTACTGACCTAATCTTACCTTTTTATTGATTACGAACCGGTATCATAAGGTTGATGTCAAGATTACAGAGCTAGTCAATATGACAAAATCCATGACCCACCATACAACTTAAGAACTACAACATTACCAATAGCTTGTATGTGTCTACATAGTCTTCCAAGACCTGTTCCCCCAATTAATAATGTTTTGATGATTTCCTTTTTTGTTAGTTTACGCCCTATGTAGGTATGTTTACCTACATACGTTTACCTAAATAACACAGTGATGTAGCTTGGTCTTGAACTCCATAAAGAGGGTATTTACCACCCTAACCGGTTTGGCTCAGTGGATAGAGCTTCCGCCTGTGGACTGAAGGATCCCAGGTTCGATTCTGGTCAAGGGCATGTACCTTGGTTGCGGGTACATCCCCAGTGGGGGGTGTGCAGGAGGCAGCTAATCAATGTTTCTCTCTCATCAATGTTTCTAATTCTCTATCCCTGTACCTTGCACTCTGTAAAAAATCAATAAAATATATATATATAAAAAGAGGGTATTTACCACACGTAGTCTTAGAACCTTGCTAATCAAAGCTTTATCTTTGGACAGAAGCAGAAGTATCACCCAAAATCTTGTTGGAAATGCACCATCTGGGGCACTAGCTCGGATTTGCTAAATGAGGATCATTTTAACAAGATACTCACGTGTTCAGGTTTCATAAGCACTGTTCTGAAGACTTGTTTTGTCACTTAGACTTATCTGAGTTGTTCTACATAGAGGTGTGGTTCTGTGAATGAGGACTTAGGATGTTTCCAGGAATTTTTTTTATATTATGAAAAATGCGTCAATGTATTTTTGAATAATCTTATATGTCTCCTAATGCACAGGTGAAGAATTTTTGTAGGATATATATCTAAAAGTGGGATTGATGGAAAATAAACTACAGAAAAGTTCAGTTTCACAATGCCAAATTATTTCCCAAAGTACTTTGAATTTCACATACCCACCAAAGTGTGTAAGAGTAATTCTCTTTTTTTAAAAAATTTTTTATTATTACATAAAGTTTTACAAAGAAGAGTAATTCTCTTGATTTAGATTTTTCTGATTTACTAAGAAGTTAAAAAATAATTTCAAATGCTTTCTCACCATATACTCTTTTCTGTAGAATGCCTATTTAGTTATTTTACCAGTTTGTTCGTCAGGTTAGTTGGCTGTTTTCTTATTGTTTGTAGTTTTAAAAAGATATTTAGAGATATGAGTGTTTTCCATCACAGTGCATTGCAAATAATTTCTGCTCATATATAGCTCTCTACTCTCTTCATCGAGACTTATGATATACAGAAATCCTAAGTTCTACTGTAACAAATTCATCAATTCTTCTACCTTGACGAGTGGCTTTTGCCTATTTTAAGAAATATTTCTCTACCCCGAGAATGTATATTCGCCCACATTTTCTTTGAACAGTATTAAAGTTTTGCTTTTATATTTAAGTCCCTGATCCATCTGGAATTGGTTTTTGTGTTTTTTGTACAGTAGATAGCTGATGTTATTTTCTTGCTGTGGAAAATCAATGATCCCATAACCATTATTGAATAGTCCCTCCTTCCCTCTAGTTGATCTGAAAGCTCCTTGGGCCATATGGATTCATCAATCTCTTTCAGGACTCTGTCTTCTTTCATTGGACAATTTGTCTATCCTGGCACCAATAGCGCAGAGTCTTAATCACCACCAATTTATATTAATACTTGATAGGGCAAGTCCTTTCACTTTATCCTTCTTATCCTTTAGTATGGCGGCTATCTTTGACCCTTTTAATTTCAATATAAATTATAGAATCAATCTGTCATGCTCCACTCAAAACACTGTTAAAATTTTTTATTGGAATTGCATTACAAATCCATTTGAGAAGGATGGATACCCTTTGGAGTACTGAGGATTTCTCCCCAGGAGTTGATCTGTACATGTTTATGGAGTTCGTGCAAATATGTGTTGTTGGATTTTAAAATATATTTTATGTTTATGTGAATGGTATTAAGGCATACATCAATCCTTTCCTTGGCGCTACCTGGTAATCAAGGGGCTTCAAATGAGAACATTTTCTCATGGCGCTGTCGTGGCGTCCCCCGAACACCAGGGGGCGCCGCCGCTCTCCCAGCATGCCTTGCTCCCGCCCCAGGCGACCCGGAAGCTGTCGCCGGTGGCCGCGGGCCGGCCTCCCTGGAGGGCATCTGGGCTGCGGAGCCCAGTCGCCCGGCCGGGGCCGCCCCAGCTCGGCGGAGAGCCCGTGCGAAGCGCGTCTGCGGAGCCGGCGGAGGCGACATCCCCGCGCCCAGGTGGCGCCCGCGCCGCCCGCGGGGTGAGATCCGCCCGGCCCGGGCGTCCGTGAGTCCGGGGAGGGAGCCCCGCGGCCGCGCCCCGCCTCCCGAGGCGGCGAGGAGCCCGACGCCGCAGCATGAGGGCCGCGGAGGTGCCCCGGAGAGCGGCGTGGTCATCGGAAGCGCCCGGGGCGAGGGCGAGAGGCGGAGCGGCCATCGCTGGGCCGTGCCTGTAGGACGTGGGGACCCCCGGCCTGCGGCTCCATCGCACCCCAGTCTCCCCCAGGATCCGGGTCACAGGGATGCCCCATCCCTAACTCCGAGGCGAAACAGCAAGAGAGCAGCCGTCCGATTCCCACCATGAAGGCGGAAACGGGGTCCGCGGTCCCGGGGCGCCCGGCCACGCCCGACGGCGGCGGCGGCCTCGGGGACCTGCTGCGCAGCCGGACGCTGCTGCTGGTGGGGGTCGCGCTGGGCTCGCTCCTGGTCACCCACTTCCTGGTGAACCTGTGGCACCTCTGCCTCCTGTTCGCGCTGCTCCTGATGCTGGGAGGGTGGCAGGGCTCCAGTGCCCTTGCCGGGGCTTCCAGGCGGCTGCACCTGGAGCGCTTCTTCCCCGTGGCCGCCTGCTCCCCGGACCCCGAGGCAGAGAGGCAGCTGGAGCAGGAGATCGACCGCACCATCCAGATGATTGTCCGGGACTTCGTGTCGTCCTGGTACCGCTCTGTGAGCCAGGAGCCGGCCTTCGAGGAAGAGATGGAGGCGGCCATGAGAGGCTTGGCCCGGGAGCTGCGGAGAAGGATGGGCATGGTGGACCGCCGCGCTCTTGCCCAGAGGGTCCTGACGCTCTGCGGTTGTCACCTGCAGAGCTATATTCGGGCGAAGGAGGCCGTGGCAGGGAAGCAGAGCGGTGGGGCGGGGCCCTCCCAACTCTGGGAGGCTTACTGCAGGGCCGCCGCCCCGCATCCCGCCGTCCAGAGCGCCGGTGCTGAGGTTGCCTACACACGTCGCATTGTGAGTTCGTTGCTGCAAGGACTGGTGCCCAAGCCCCACTTGGAGACCCGCACGGGACGCCACGTGGTGGTGGAACTCGTCACTTGCAATGTGATCTTGCCACTGATCAGCAAGCTGTCAGATCCCGACTGGGTCCACCTGGTGCTCGCGAGCATCTTCTCCAAGGCCAGAAGCGGAGCGGCGAAGTCACACTGCCCAGCCAGTGCCCCGGAGCAGCCCTCGGAGCCCACATCTCTGCCGCTGGCTGTTGAGGTGCAGAGTCTGCCAGAGGCCAGAGCCCCTTCTCCAGCTGCCGCCCAGGTGCTCCTAAGCTGTGAGGAGCCGGAGGGACAGTTACGCTCCTCCCCAGATGTGGAAGAAGGCCGCGAAGCTGCAGAGGGGGACTTGGGTGGGGCGCCAGAGGAAAGAAAAGCAGGAAACGACTCCTCTCATTTCCTGCAGCCAGATATCCGAGGCCCCCTGTTCTTATGTGAAGACTCGGAGCTGGAGTCCCCGTTGTCTGAACTCGGCAAAGAAACCATCCTGCTCATGTCCCCAAGCAACTACCTGTCTGACAGGCTCCAGGATGCCCTGTGCGCCCTCGGGGGTTCCCAGGCTCTGCCGCCGAAGGATGATGAGGCTTCTGAAGGAATTGAAGGAGCAGAGACTGAGGAAGGTCCAGGAGCAGACACGGAGACAGGTCTGGTCTCCATGCTGAATCCCTGCCCGGAGATCCAGATCGACACAGCGGACAAGGAGGCAGAGCAAGATGTCACCTCCCTTACAACTTTGCTGGCAAGCCCGGAAAGGACCTGCCCGCCACGCCCCTCATGCTTGGAGAAAGACCTTACCAATGGCGTGAGCTCCCTCGATCCTAGTCTGCCGCCGGTCCTGCTGTCCTCCTCTCCAGCTGGTCCTCTCAGCTCAGCAACCTTCAGCTTTGAGCCCCTGAGCAGCCCCGATGGGCCGGTTGTCATCCAGAACCTGCGTATCACTGGCACCATTACTGCCCGAGAGCACAGTGGCACCGGATCCCACCCGTACACGCTCTACACGGTGAAGGTAACAGGACCGGAAATGCGGTCACCCACTCTAGGCTTGGAATGGGTTTGGCAAGCCAACGAGGCTCTAAAGGAGAGAGGCTGCTCTTTGTTTGCTATGAGTCTGAAGTTCATCCGTAAAACAGAATAGGTTTTCTACGCAACACCCACATAAACAGTCCTAGAATTTCAGGGTTGTTGGGATACTGGGGTTCATATTTTTGAGTGGTTCCCTGAAATTGTCTTTCCATACTTTTTCCATGCTAATGTATTTTTTTTTTTTTAAATAATTATAAACTTTTTAACAAACTTGATTTGAGAGAGAGAAAAACATTAATCGGTCACCCCCCTCCCCCTCCCCTCGCACATACCCTGACTGGGATTTGAACCCACCACCTTTTGGTGTATAGAATGATGCTCCAACCAACGGAGCCACACTGGCCAGGGTAATTTATTTCTTTTTTTAAAAATACTAGTATCTTCTTCTTTTGGAAGGAAGATCATTTACCTACATATTCCTCAGAAGACAGTCAAATCCTCATTTGCAGAAATGATATATAAAGGGAGTTCATGTATCAGATGGCTGGTTCAATTAGAGAGACGATTCCCTAAAACAGGTTTTAGGATAGGCTTCCTCCAAGTCCCCTGAGAGCTGTATTTTTTAAAAAAAATCCTAGGACCCCACTTTGGAAATTCTTATTCAGAATATATGGGAGGCTGTCAGAATATATATATTTAAAAAGCAGCCCAAGGGATTTTGGGGCATAGCCAAGTTTGGGAATGTAAGTATTGATAGTGTCCCTCCAGGAGTGGAATATTCCAGGGAAAGCATTATAACTCCAAGGTACTCCCAAGTTTGAGAGTTCTACCTGGAATTCCTCCTGTTTCTTACCTGATCCCACCAATAAGGGAGATTGTTTCTTTACATCACTTGCCCACAGTGTAGAACCTCAACCAAACAACACTAACCTACCTCTAAGGAGAACAAGCACATCCATTGTTCTTCCATAGCGTTTCACTGTAATTTAAAACTCTTCCCCTATCCTAAGTTGCACCTTTCATGCTGTTCAGGGTATTGGCTCTGGGGAGCATACAGTACAAGTTCTCTTTTCCCATATACTGGCCCTAGAAGCATATGAAAAACGGCCAACTTTAACCCCTTACATTTCCGATCCTCACATGACATCTAATGCAGATGACGTGTACTTAGGAAATAAGTATTGTTAGCTCTAAGAATAATAATTCATCTGCCCTGAACAGCAACAACAAAAAAACAAATACTTGTCCCTTTAATGCATTCCAGACAGACAAATGATTTTTGTTCATCAGTTATTATGAATTTATTTTTCCCCAAACTAATATTCATAATCACTGATTAAATATAATGGCAAAATGGTAATCTCCTTATAGCACCCAATCCCATAATTGAGGGGTGGAAGAGGTAGTATTTTTTTTTTTTTTTTTTAATCAGTGTTGTACCTTCTGTTTTACACTCTGTCTGGGATTTGTAAAGTAGTTATGTAGCCATTTTTATAAGTGAAAGTGTTTGCGGGGGGAGCTTTGAGATGGAAGGAGTAGAGAGAGCGATAAAACTCATTTTTCACTTTCTGGGCCATATTATGTTGGAAAATATATCTCATTCTTTAATTCAGCCACCCTTGGACCTTGAGTTGTTCATTACAACTTCGAGCAACAATCAGATCTGGTAGATTTGGGAACAGAATATGAATAGATCCCTTCCTTACCCCTACACTCCTTTTACTTTGTGGCTATTGAGCTGATACAGTAAACAAATTTATTCATTCAACAGTATGAGACGGCCCTGGACAGCGAGAACAGTAGCAACCTGCAGCAGCTGGCATACCACACTGTCAATCGCCGCTACCGCGAGTTCCTGAATCTACAGACCCGTCTGGAGGAGAAATCAGATCTCCGAAAGTTCATCAAAAGTCAGTAGTTGCCCCCAGGCCTGTATGGCCTGCTTGCTTTCACATCTAGCCACCTTGATCTGAGAGGCTGGGGGGCCTGTTGGTTTGTGGCAAGGGTGGAGGGAGAGAATGCAGTATTAAGGGTCCTTTACTCTGCCACCCCTCCCCCCAGTTTACACTCAGGTGATTTGGGGTGTAGTACTGGATAGCAATGGTCACATTGTTTCTGAGACATTCCTTTGTTCTGGAGTCTATTTAGTTTAGGCTTAATAAAGAAACTTTCACATATCCATTTATGCCTATGAGGTAGCATGAGGAATTAACTTTTCCAGATTCATACATTAATTGCTCTTCAATATTAAAATAGACGTTCTTGCCAGCTTTGCTTTAGCAACCAGATTTTTTAGATATGCCATGAGACGCAAGTACAGTAAGAAAACGTAATAAAATTTAACCCTGAAAGGAAGCTAATAAGCAGCAAGTTTATTTTTTAAATAACAAAGTGTGTTTATTTTGAAAAGCTAATGATCACCCAAATAAACATTTTAATAAGCCGAGGCATAAATTGTGGATTTCAGCTATGCATTTTCTTTCTTAATAATAACTGTGACGGAGCCAAACGTGAAAATATATGCCAGGTTCTCTTCTGAGCACTTTACACATGTTTAGCTCATTGAATTCTCATAACAGCTTATGAGATAAATACTATCATTATCTCCACTTAACAGAAACATCAAAGAAAGATTAAGCAGCTTGCCTAAGGTCGTTATTATAGGAGGAATTGGAGCCTAAATTTAAACTTAGGCATTGGATTTCAGGGCCCTCATTTGTAACCACTGTAGTGTATGGTCTCTTCTATCGTAATATTAACATTAATAACGGGAGTAGATTGTATGTATTATGTCCCTCGGGTATAAATGGAACTTCTGAAATAAGAGACCTCAGGAAAATATATTCAACAGTTCTGCTTTGTTGTTTTGTTTTTAGTTAAGTTCCGTTAAGTGATTACACTTTTTTCTTTTTTTAAAGACGTGAAGGGTCCTAAAAAGCTCTTCCCAGATCTCCCATTTGGAAACATGGATAGTGACAGAGTAGAAGCCCGGAAGAGCCTCCTGGAATCATTCCTGAAGGTCAGCATCCTTCTGTTTTGGCTCTATGCTCTTTTGACCTATCAGACACCCCTAGAAATTCTAGGGGGACTAGAATTCCTCTTTGAAGTCCTTCTCGTGTCTTTTGCAGCAACTCTGTGCCATTCCTGAGATCGCTAACAGCGAGGAGATGCAGGAGTTCCTTGCCCTGAACACAGATGCTCGTATTGCCTTTGTCAAGAAACCATTCATGGTCTCCAGAATAGACAAGGTACTGTGCGCACAGCCTTAGTTCTTTTCAGAGTGGAGGCAGTGCTTTCAAAATAAGGGAGGTGGAGGATGGCGAGAGGCAGCACAGAGGAGTTAGTAGAACATGGACTAGGATTTTCAAGACCTGTTCCCAAATATTGGTTGGATATCAACTTGTTGAATTACAGTGAGCAACTTGGAGGGTACATTATCCCTGATGGTATAAATGTACACATGTCTGTTAGGGACATAGTTATTCTAGCGGCAGGATGTAGGAATAGATCTATACCCCATAGATAGGTGGGGGCAGGTAAGTCCTTCCTGGAGGTGAAAGTCATTCCCAATGTTGGTCACTCAGGAAAGAAATCCCTAAGTAGGACACTAAGCTGGATTTAGATTGGTGTAGTCACTCTCTGCTGGAGAACAGAGTGTCGGTAGACTTGTACCTTCTTCAGTAGGGTATCTCAGGACCTTTGGAGATGGTAGGAGAAGGACATTTGTGTGACACATTGGAGTCTGCAAGCAGTGATTACCAACTGATTTTACAGTCCCCAAGGCAAAAGTCCGAGGTTTATGTTTATCCAAAGATGTGTTACGTTCTTTTGAAAAGTTAGAAAACACTGACTTGTTGGCAGAAGAGGGGCCTCTCTCTTCTCATCCAGCCTTCAGGGGATAAAATGATACAGTGGAATTTCACATGGGCGGAGTTGGGAGACATTTACTGCTATGATGAAAGAACTGCAAACTAGAGAGGTTGCACAAGGTAAAATCCTCCAAGTTCACTCATTGATTCTTTCAGCATCTACTTACTGCTTTGTACTGTACTAGCTGTTCATGATACAACAGTGAACCAAACAGATAAGGACCTTTCCCACAGACTACAATTTTATGAGCCCAGAGAGCAAGTTATCTTGTCTAAGACATGTCAAGCACATTCATGCTACCCCTCTGTGTTCTTTCCTTGGATTGTTATGCCCTGGTCGTTACTGTGCTCTTACTCAACTTAGCTGTGCTAGTTCCTTGTTGAGGATTCACCAACAATGAGTTAAAGAAGTCCCGGTGTTGCTCTGAGCCAGCAGTATTAACTGATGAGAGGCACCAAAGGGAAAGAAAACGTTTCTTCAATATTTAGGGTTTCATTTGTGCATTTTCTAGCAAATATCTGTAAGTCATTTTCTCATTCTGAAAAATAGAATTCTTTTTATTGAGGATTGTTTTATTAGTCTTTCTGAGTAGAGAAGTTTATATCAATTTCAGACTTCTTAATTTGGGCCTGAGTGATTTTAGTTATTTTTTCTGTCCTAAAGAAGAAAAATTCAATTAACTGGGAAAGCCAGCTCTTTACCCTGCGTGAATTACACTGAATATGTTTATATTTTACATGTCTCTAGACATATTTTATATTTTGATAATCTTCATTCTTTCTGTTCTTCATATATTTCCACCTATATTACTTCTGCTTATTCACATCTTGGTGAAAGAATCCATTTGGAAACTAAACATCATTCTTTTATATACAAAGAAAGAAGTTGAAAATGAAAAATATTTCACCAGCCTTCAGAACTCCCAGGTTTTTATTCATCCCATTGTTTGTTTCAGCCTCTTTCCCCACGCCACTGTTCATCTTACTCTGTGAGAAAGAAGCTTTTTATGGCCATAGAGAAAGGGGAGAAGAGTTGCCACTAAATTCCTAGCTGGTATCTGACTATGCTGATGGATAGGGCTCCACTAGATAGCCTAGCTGTCTCCCCATCCTGATTGCATAAAGCACCGCGAGAAAACTGCTTATTCGGTGGTTTCTGCCTGACTTTGCACCTCTGACCCCTGCAGATGGTGGTGAATGCTATCGTGGACACCTTGAAAACAGCATTTCCTCGCTCTGAACCCCAGAGCCCCACAGAGGAGCTGAGTGAGGCTGAGACAGAAAGCAAGCCCCAGACAGAAGGCAAGAAGGCTGGCAAGTGAGAAGCCCATCAGTCACCCAGCGTCTCTTGCCCAGTTCTCAGGTTGATCCCCAATCCTCAGCCAAAGCCCATCCCCAACTCTTAAGCTCCAGAAGAGAAGAGGTGGGCCATACATACTAGTTTTTATGCACAGCTAGACTTTGAACTCAAAGGAGCCTGAGATCCTGCAGAGGCAGCTCTGCGGAATGTTTATCTTGCCATGAGAACCCAGGGCCCAACTGATCAGGGATTTGTGACTAGAAGGGAAACTCTAGAATATGGATCATCTTTTTTGTTTTCCTGGAAAATTGAGATGTTCTTTCCTATGAAGAGCTAAGGCTCATAACCGATCTCTGTTTGCCATCTTTTCTGGAAATCTTGGCTCAGAAGTTGCGTGTGCTAGCAATAAACAGGGAAGGGCTCGGATGGACACCTGCAGCGCCCATTTTAGCAACTGGTTATGGCTGCTGCTCTCCTGCACCAGGTCTCAGATGTTCCCTGGCAGTACTCAGAGCCAGCATGTGGGAAGGAAGGGCACCACACCTACCCTTACTGGAAACTTCCTGTCTGTATATGGGCCATGATGGAGAGAGAGAGAATGGGGGGGGGGGGGGGCAGGGGTGGAGTGATTGTGTGTCTGCTTGTCTGGCTGACTGTCTTTCTTTTTTCCCTGGGCCTGTACTTTGAAGGGTAACCGTGGATCTGTGCTTATGAGAATCCTATCCCTTGAAACACTGAGGTTTACACTTGGAGTCTCTTCCCCAGTTTTATTTGGAATACAGGGGGAATAAGATTAGTGGATGTGCATAAAGGTACTGACAACAACAACAAATGCCACTTGTCTGACCTTCAACAAATATTTAATGAGTGTGTAGTGTATGCTAGCACTCTTCTAGCCTCCGGGAATACGACGTGACAGACTGGTCCCCATTTAGCATTAGCTAAACCCCGTTTATAGATGCACTGTAGACAGCTTAGTGCAGGAATTGCACTGTATATTAAGACTTTCCAAAATATATGTTGAGATTTCAGGGCCAGGCAGCTCTGAGCCCTGTGAACTCCCAGAATAAGTATAAGCATATTCGTTTTGAGGATTAATACTTGTAAGCCCTTCATATGCTAGGGCAAGATCTCAAATTACATCGTGTTTCCACTCTTTGTTTCTCTGCCAGGTCCAGATTGAGGTTCTCATCCAGTAAGATCGCTCCAGCACTGAACTTGGCCAATGCACAAGAGAAGGTTCTCTATGGTCTCCAGGAAGGCACTGTGGTGAGAAGCTCCTGGAGAGCTCCTGGCATCTGCAGCCAGGATGTGGCTCCTGCAGTTATAGGCACTTGAGACCTTCTCCAAAGTCAGAAAAGGCTTAGGTGGCTGCTGAAGGACTTACCAGCATTTGAGTCTCTAATATTTAGTATAAAAGTATTTTCTGCAAGGTTGGCCCTGGGTGCGGGATAATGTATGACAGAATGGGAAAGAAAACCCGTCCCTGGGGGAGATCAGAGGACCTGAAAGTGTTTGTGGCAAATGAGAATACAAAGGCACTGGTTTACTTGCAACCTTGCTAAGGTGGTCGCAGCATCAGCTGGGTTCTGTGCTCAAGATACATTTCAGGGAAGGAACGGGGAGGACCTAATGTGCTTTGGTTGCTCCTCTGCTTTCTGCACTCTGTGATGTGCTGCTGGCTCTTGCTGCAGGAGTCCGAGGTCCTCTCCATGTCTGAGATGGAAGCCTTTATTGAAAAGCAGACAAAATTACTAGAAATGCAGCCAGCAGACGCCCCAGAGAAAGAGCCTGAACGTACCCCCGAAGGATGTGTGGATGGTGACGTGTCAGATGCAGCCGCGCCAGCCCAAGACTTCAGCAACAGTGACCCAGGTGAGTGACAAGATCTCACCACAGGGAAGGGAGCTAGACACAGTCCACTGGGACTGTCGATAGTTGGGGTTCATCACTTTCATTTATCTTCTGCTCAGCTAAGTAAGCCATGTGTTTGAGGTACTGCGCTGAGTGCTGGGATGCAAAAAGAAGACGACACAGTCCCCAGAGCGGAGCCAAGCAGAGGAACAGGGCAAAAAAAGACGGGAATTCCAGCCGAGCAAACTGAGACCCATGTTTACAGTCTCATTACCTTGTTGAAGTTCTTTTTAGCGTGCTTCAGCTACATTTGATCTGCTCCCTTTACCTATTCCCTTACTACCTGTGGTACCACTTTCCTGGTTGGTCCCTTCCCAGTCACTTTTGTTAGCCCCCTGATTAGCCTTCCACAGCATTATTGCTGGCTCTCTCTTATTACTCCGCATGCTCTACCTGGTGATCTCATTAGTACTCTAGGCTTTAACTGTAACACATTTACTGTGATGCCCAATCTCAGATGTGTTTCCGCCCATTTACCTACTGGAAATCTGCGCTGAGATATTCCATAGGGCAGTGACACACAGCATGGACAAAGTGGAATTCATCTTTTCCTTGGATCTATTCCTTTCATTTTGTTTATTGCCATAGCAACCGACCCCACCCAGTTACCAGAGAAAGAGCAGGGAGGGAGAAGAGGTGAGGACGCTACTCTCTCCTTACAAGCATCTGAAGCAGGGCAGGTTTGCTTCCCAGAGGAATGAAGAGGGAAAATTAGGAGTCCTGGAGAGTAGTATGTTTGCTAAACTAGAATTTAGAAGAAGAAAAATGTTTAATTCCAGCAAGGTAAAGGCACCCACTGAGGATAAAGATCACAAACTCTTATATTCAGAAGGAAAAGAAAAAGTTTGATTTCAACATGGTTTCCCAGGTGCCCGTGAACAGTCATCTGATTTCTGCTCTATGGGCCTCCACTTAGCTATGTGAAAAATGGAATTTACAACCCCGCCTCTCCACAGACATCTTACTTGCTAAGTAAACAAAGTATTTTGGCACCAAAAGCGTTAGAAAACTGTAAGAAATTATAAATGAGAGGGAATGGGTGAAACAATAATAAACCAGCCCAAATTAAGACTAAATTTTGAGCACCATCTCTCTGAAGCAATAGTTTATTGCTTCCCGTACTTTTGGCTATGATCAAGTTTAAAGGAGTAGTTTATGCCTGAGCAGCCCTTTTTCTAGCCCTAAATGCTCATTGATAGAAATTTTACCACTTTTTTCAAGAGCACCTGGTGCCTAGTTTTGCTTTCTCTTATTTTTTTACTGTTATGACTACGTAATTGTGACCACATGGTGGCAGCTCTGTGTAAATACTAACCCTGAGAAAGTAATAGAATTCAGGAGGATGACTAAGACTCAGAATGATGCTGCTTCCCAAGGAACTCAATAGCCCATCTTTGAACAAATGACTAGAAAGCAAGCACATTAGCTTCCATGCCCCCTTGAAATACAGTGCAGAAGAAAGAAAATATTTTTTTGGATGGGATTAAGAAGGTCGGTTTTATTTCTAATAGATTCATCCAAATCCGAAGTCATTTGTGTTCTAAAGAACCCTAAAGGGAGGGGAACTTGGGCAAGCTAAGAGAATACCCATTGGTCCTAGACTAACAAAATTATTTTTGACGGTTAATTATAATATTGGTCACAGCAATGGCATCGGATAGCTAAGATTCACTCTGGAATATTATGTGCTCCTGAGAAAGTCTCCCAGGAACCAAATCAGAGGTGACATGGGACCCCCTGAACAGGGTTAGAGAACAGATACTTCCATCCATACCTACCTCTGTTCCGGAGACTTCAGATTAGCATGGGTGTGAGCTCATTTGTGGCCAGTCTTTGGAACAGGAAAGAAATCGGTCACTGCCCTGGCATTTTCCCCAAGGTGTAGTGCTTTTCCTAGAACCACATGTCGTCTCAAAACCCAACTGCAGCTTCCTGGATCCCACCCCAACAGCTCTGTGTAATGGAGTTGCTTTCACAGCACTTCCTAAGAGGAGAAAAAGCCCAAATCTTTTCCGAGATCTGATGCCCACACCCTTCTGATGCCTTGTGGAGGCGAGTGGAATATAAGTGTGGAAGAGACTGGGCCTTGCCAGTTCCAGTTAGTCACCAGTTGTGAGCACTTACCTGGAACAAAATATACCCCGTGGAGGAAACACAAAAGAAACAGCCCTCGGCAAAATAATTGTATACAGGATATTTTTTAAAAGATCAGAATGTTTTACTAAGTGACTAACATAAACAAAGGGATTGTAAAGAAATACAGAGCCTGTCACTGAACTTTTTAGATATGAAGTATCTCTTGATATGATGTAAGAACTGATGGATTACAAAACTACAGGATAAGATAAAAGTGCATTGCAAGATGTCCTCCAGTATGGGTCTCTTAGTTACTTCTGAAGCCTTTTTATTCTCTAGGAACAGAGACTGAGTTAGCTGACACAGCCCTGGATCTGCTCCTCTTGCTACTGCTGGAACAGTGGCGATGGCTATGCACCGAAAACGTGATGAAAGTTCTCCATCTCGCCTTTGGGACCCTCATCCAGAGGTAAGACTGGTGAGTTTCTCACATCGGAGCCTCACGTTGTACGGGGGTGGCCGTGATCCTGCATTCTCCACCAGGAAGGGAAAGGGTAGAGTCCAGGAAACTTGTGTTCATGAAGGAAGGTAGCGTCTCTGCTACAGAGGTACAGAGATGAAGACTGCCAGGAGAGTACCAGAAAGCTTGGGTTAATCCCCCCTTGTTGTCTAACGTTGGAATCGACTCTGCTTCTGTAAGGCTTCTGACCTGATCCACTGAGTCACAGACACTGCCTGTGATGTTACTATACTTCATCCAAACTCTTTCTACTCCAGGATCCATTCTCCACCGAGTTACACTTCTAAGCCCTGTATATCTTTCACCTTTTTACAGTGGACATTTCTCTTCAGTGATAATATGAAGTCAGTGACAGTCACAATAAGAAAGATGAGGAGAAAACAGATCGATACTCTCAAAGATTATTTTCTCAGAAAGGGGTGTAAATGTTCACAATTAAAGAAGCACTTACTGCCACAGGATGGTAAGGGATAGGATACTTGGATTTAAAACTTGGATTTTATAATTTACGTGTTATAATCCTAATACCACTTGAAACTCCAGAAAGATTTGTACACAGAGCACAAAGTCATTGGCTGCTGACTTCCTCACCATGAAACATGCAAGCTTTGCTAACCTGAAGAAGGCCAGACACCGTCTCTGAACCAGACACACCTAGTGCTTGAGGTTTAGCCACTTGTTTTGATTTCTCTCTCATGAGACGTCCTGGCACATCACAAAATAAGAAGCCAAATCCTGACCTCTTCTGTCATGCTAATAGGCACTCCCAAAATAAAAACTTCTTTTAAAAGAAGAAGTATCCTATAACATGCAGAAAATCCATCACCGGCAAGTAAAATCTCCCTTTTCACACTCAAAGTTGCATGGGATCAGGGCGGCTTCATAAGCTTTCATGAGAAAGAGACTAAGTGGAAGAAGGGTGCACATTTATATTTGCTGGGTGTTTCTCATGTGCTAGCATCTGACTCCTGTTTGCATATATTTTCTTACAGCATCCAGGCGAGGCAGGTAGTTCACTTACGAAATAATAAAATAGAGCTTGGCAAAGTCAACTAACCTGCCAAAGGTCATAGTTAATGACTCACCTGGAATTTGAAGCTGGCTGTATACAACTCCAAAGCCAGCGTGCTTTTCACATCCATCCTGGAGACTGGCTGGATGTGAAACCCACATACATTATGCTGACTAGCCTCTGCGCCGCTTCCCCCCTTGTCCCTTCTCCACATGTAGGAGTGCTTTTTCTGAAAGGGCA
>PVJC01030468.1:0-21116 GCA_004026665.1 Murina feae | reverse complement strand
GGGTGCCTGCTCCAAGCCTTGACGGTGTGCCTGGGGGCAGGTCCCCAGCAGGTAGACACACACAGGAGGACTGCTCCGAGCCTCAGATGCGGCTGGGGGCAGGTCCCCAGTGGTGACACACACACACACAAAAGGCGCCTGGCAGACTGGGGCCATCATAGGACATCCACTAAGGGGTCCCAGACTGTGAGAGGGCACAAGCCGGGCTGAGGGACTCCCTCCACCCCGAGTGCACAAATTTTTGTGCACCGGGCCCCTAGTGATATCTATAATCATAAAAAATGCTACTAAATTAAACATTGAATAATAATGATTTAATATATCAACTAAATATTAATATTCTAAGAAATTGCTTTTTTAAATTATTTAGAATTATGGGAAATGTAGGCTTTAGATCAAAATTAAAATTTAAAATATAAAAATATAAGGATGAAATAATGTACTTTGCATAAAATTACAAGCATAAGAAGACTGGAGGAGAGTAAGTGCATTCCTTTTTTATATTTTTGGAATTACTTTAAGAAAAATCACTTTTGAAAATAGAATTGAACATTAAAATATTTGTAATGCAAAACCACCACTCTCTATAATGAAAATATCCTAAAAGCATAAATGTACCTTTTATGGTATCTGATTAATGGTTTTCATCTAACCACTGATTGGGTAAGAGAGCAATGTGTTGGCAAATTTTACTAGTTTTGTTTAGCAAGATACTTCAAACAGATAAACATATTCTCAGTCAGAGGGGAAGTTCCCAAATCTAGCTAAGCATGAAGAACTTATAGCTGAGCATCAAGGCAATTCCTGACTGCCAGCAGCCAGGTTCTCATCCTGTCATTTCTCACTTTCTGGGCACATTGATTGAAGTAGAATCCTCTCGCATGTCAAGATAGGGAAAGAGAGTAGGAGTCATCAACGGTGATAAGCATTACTCTTAAGGCTGTGAATTACTACACCATTTTATAAATCCTCATACTAGTTTCAGAGAGCCAACTTGGCACTCCATATCAAAACCTAAACAAATGCGTATGTACACATTTGGTTTGTCTTGGTATCTTTTGACATCTATAAATATATTCTTGTGGGGATTATTATAAATAAAATAAGTATTTAGGCATAATAATGTTACATCTGAATAAATTATGATAGTAAATCTTTCAAAATATTAAAAATAACTTTATGATGATTAAAATGCAGTATTGTATAATTACTTGATGGAATGTTGCACAACTATTAAAATCGAATTTAAGAATGATGTATGCCCAGCCAGTGTCACTCAGTGGTTGAGCAGTGGTTGAGCATTGACTCATGAACCAGGAGGTTATAGTTTGATTCCAGGTCAGGTACATACTTGGGTTGGAGGTTTTATCTCCAGTAGTGGGTATGCAGGAGGCAGCCAATCAATGATTATCATCATTGATTTTTCTCTCTCTCCCTCTTCCTTACTCTCTCTACAATCAATAAAGATGTATTTTTAAAAGAATATAAAGATTACATGTAAATGATGTGAGAAAATGCTTATACATTATTTTTAAACGTTACAAATCTAGATGTGTGCTTTGATTATAATCTTTAAGAGAAAATAATATATTTTAATGTAAGAAGAAATTAGAAATCTAAGCCAATTGATTGGCAGTGTGAGAGTATGGAATGATAAGACTGTGTTTGATTTTACTCCTTTGTTCAGTTTATGTTGTTTACAAATGTTTATACTATATATGTGTCAATATGGAAATCGTATACAATTCATAAAAGAGCTTTCTTATTAGCTATTAAAAATTGAGGCAATGGGATTCAAACTACTAAAATTGTGTGTGTGTGTGCATGTGTGTGTGTGTGTGTGTGTAAACCTAGGTATAAACTGTATTTACCTAAACACTAACCTCTGACTCATTAACAAAGTAAATTCATTTTAGCCATATCATGAACATATCCATAAACAATTGCAGTCATGTTTATTTCTCAATGATGCAAAGCACAAATTCTCTGAACTGCACCCAGAATAGATACAAATGTTTCTACTTCAATGAAAGCTTCACTATATTCTTCATATAGGAGAACAAAGTAAACACATCTACTCTATGAAGTTGTTCTGAACATTTCAGAAATAATGAGTTACACTGAGGTTTGATTGGAGGACCGAAGGTATTTCTTCCCAAGACTTACAATAAACTTCTGTTAGCAGCATAAATATATTGATTCCTACATGCAACATCATCAGTCTCTCCCATCTCCACACTTTTTAAAAGATACTGTTTATCTTCATAAGTTTTTAATAGGTTGTATGTTTTGGAGCTGCATATAGTATAAAGATATCTTATACATATTACCCTATCATGACTATATCTTAAGATATTCATAATTTCTTGAATATAAAAGACCGTGATTTAAGAATTCAATGTCACAGTCATTTGGAAAATTTGAAAAGTGTGATTTATTTTCTAGGACAAATATCTCTGAGGTAGTTACATTAGTGAAACATCATTAGTTAGCAAAAGTTAACCAGTTAAAGTAATTTGCTAGTAAAGCTAGCAACACAGAAGACAGTTCAACACAGAAGAAAAACTTTCCTTAATCCCACCTGTCTCATATAACCATTTAATAGTTAGATATTGAATCACCAAAATTTTTATTCTCATGTCAATGTGTACATTTATTTAGAACATAAATATCACATTATATAGTCTACAATCTGTTTTTCAAACTTAATGATATACTATGAAAATTAATATACATTTCTACTGTGGAAATTACATATGTTTCTAATTATTTATTCCAGCTTTCATCAAAATTAAAGTTAAAACATGCCAGTTATTTTAATAGTGCAAACCTTAGATGAGTTTAATTTTAAGCTATTGACACAGATTTTGAGAATTCAAGGCATTGAGCTGTGCAAAATAAATATATATATTGATAACGATAAAATAATGAGAATATACATAAGACTTGAAAGTTCTAACATAAAAGCATACAATGTGTTTAGGGATCTTTTGCCACATTGATATTTACTCTATATTTTGTAAGTATGAAATTGATTCTTGATTATTTAGTTTGTACAACTCTCATAGAAGATTCCAATTTTACGCTATGCTTTATCGTTATAAATTGTCTTTTTAACTATGAGACTGTGATATTAATACATTTGAATTTGAAAGAAACTTGATTTCTCATAAACATTTGTAATTGACAATTATATTTCAATTGACTCATTAATCTTGTCATATTTGTACTACTACTTGTTAATTCAGTGATTTTTTTGTAATTAGATAAACTATATCAACTATTAACATTCACTTGAAGTTTAGAGAAAAATAAAACAAGACATTGCCCCTCTTTTAGTTAGGGAGTCCATAAAAATATAACTGCACTATATTTTCTTATGTGGGTATGCCATACTTTATTCAACTATTCAATTTCTGGTGGGCATTTAGAATGCTTCAAGTATTTAAACTTTTATAACCCTTTGAAAGTATTACTTGTATAAAGTAGGTAATATGTATTTGTTGAATAAACAAAACAAACAAACAGACAAAAAAAAACCCTCTAGATTTTCTATAGTCCTTGAAAGTAGAAGTTAAGTACTTTTTATTTATTAAATTCGAAATACCAAGGCCCTCAACTCACAGCACACTTTGTATCTTGCTAATTTTGTTCAGTGCGGAAACTGTGAGAAGGCACAGCTGGATTGTGGCTGTGAATTAGTGTCCCTTTTCCTAAAGCAGCCCGAGTTGGGTGCATGGCTGGACCCCGGCATTAAGGGTAGGCTCAGCGTGGCGACCAGAGCTGGGCCTTCATGAACATGATCTCAGTGCAACCAACGCACAGTAGAAGCGCTCACCTGGACGAGGAACATGGCTATGTGGTGAAACTCCCCACGGCCCCCTTGCTTAACGGGAACGGTCATGAAGAATTTGCTGCCGTCTCTAGAAAACACGGGCTCCTCATTCTGAAATATACAAGTGACAGAACAATCTCAAAGTGGCCTAGGGAATTTGTGCTGCCAACTACTGCTAAAGCACGCAGGGATTAGACCCGTTTTTGTTCTACAATTTGTTTGGGCGAAGGTCAAAAAGTGTATAATGATATACAGCTTAAATGAACTCAGTACATTGTGTGTATATGTGTGTTTGAGTCATGGGAAGGATGAAGTGCTTCTTAAACACTGGATACAGAGGATTTGCAGTTAAACTAAAGACAGTTTTTAAATTGGTTCAAAAAGAACTTTTGTATCTTTTACATAAGATACAATTATCGTTAGCAATTTATTTTTTAAAAATAAGAAAATATAAGCATCTTCATCAGTTTACCAAAATAATTTGTTTTTTATTTAGAAATTATTATTATGTAATATTTAATATTTTTTTCTGAAATCTTTCAGCAACTCTACTTACTTGAAAGTACACTTCTCATGGTGTATACATAAATTTATTAAAAATAAAAAATCAAAAAGCCACAAAATAGGAAGAAATCTGTTGAAACACATTTCATTCATATTCCACATCCTTACTGCTCAACCCCTCCACAAACCCACATGCCCAGTTGATGATGTTTAAATTAAGCTCTAATGAATGTTAAATTAAGAAAATTATTTTTTATAATTAAATTATGGAAACTACACATATGGATTGCTTTCTCTTGCTTCAGAGGAAATATTAAGAAGATGGATTTGCCTGACTAAACATTGTGCTCTTTCTTATGGATTACTGAAAGTGACTACACAGATGGCACAACGAAAGGCTTCAATAGGATTCCCCCTCCAGGCCTTTACATGGCTTTCAGGCCCTTTTTAGGTGATCTGGCCTCCACTCTCTGATCTCATCTTCTTCAGTTCTCCTGCTTCCTCTTTGTACATGTTTCTTCTAAATAGCACCTTTGTGCTATTTATCCCCTATCTGGCTCTTTCTCTTACCTTTCCTACTACTGCTCTACTTCACCTTATCAGAGAGGGTTTGCTGATGACCTTATGTAAAGGGTGATCAAGGAAGCCAGGTCGTTGAAGTCTACATGAATCTCTTACGTGTGTGGGTGTTTAGGTGCATAGCAGGTAGTGTTCCTACAGAATGGAAGCTCCATAGTGCAGGAACCTGGTATGCTCCATTGCTGTAGCTCCAGAACCTGGGACAGCAGCAGTCATAATTGTGCTTAATAATTATTTCTTGAGTGAATAAGTAAATTAATAACTATTTTCATAAACTCAAGAGTCTCATTCTATCTTAACTAGTGATAATATCCATTGATAACAACATAAGAATATTTTACTTGTCTACTTAGTGGACATTCATGAAAATACAAGATGATATACTAGTATGTAAATAATTTAAAATCTGAAGTAACATACAATTCAAAGGTAGGAAAATTGCATTACTGGGTATATAATAAATACTTAAGAGGTACTTGATTCTAAGTGACACCTTTCAATTATGAGATAATTTATATTTTGTTACTTTCTCCTCTTCTATTTCTCTTTTTTTTTCTTTTGTAAATGTTATTTTTTGCTTAAACTCAGGAAACAAAATCAACTTCCAAATTTTTTTAGTTAGAGAGTATCTCCCAGTTAAGAAATCTCTTCTCAGAGATTCTAAGCTTTTTATTCATCTCTTTATGGCTTGCAGTGCACATTCTTATATGCTTGAGTTCTTTTATCAGGCAAGTAATAATTAAGAGAATTTTGCAATTTCATCTTTTTCAGCTCTATTGCCTAGGACACAGTAGGTGTCCAAATCATAACTAAATAGATAATGCATATGTACAATGGACAAACACATTTATCCTATCTAATAAAAGAGTAATATGCAGGACCCAGGCCTTTAGGGGAGGACAGTTGGGGGGGGGGCATCCTGGCAGGGGGAAGGCAGTTAGGGGCAATCAGGCTGGCCCAGTAGCAGTTCAGCATTGATCAGGCTTGCAGGGGAGTGGTTAGGAGCAATCAGCAGGTGAGAGGTTGGGAGCCAGCAGTCCTGGATTGTGAAAGGGATGTCCAACTGCCCGTTTAGGCCCAATTCCACAAGTGCGATCGGGCCTGAATGGGCAGTTGGACATCCCTCAAGAGTCCCAGATTGGAAAGGGTGCAGGTTGGGCTGAGGGACACCACCACTCCTCCACCCCCACTCCATGCACAAATTTCGTGCACCGGGCCTCTAGTTATAAATATAACTCTATTACATTTAGTCTAACCTATTAGCTCCTCCCTTACTCAACATTCTCCATTTGAGTTTTTGTTCAAAATCAAATTGCATTTTTTATATCATGAGAATATCTGAGCACTCCCCTTTTTTATATTAGCCCTCTAAATCTGGTACCTTAAAAATGATTCAGTAAAGACAGGTGAGTACTCTAATATTTAATGCATAGCTGGGTTTAAAAACTTCAGCATTAGATGATTTCTAGCTATGAACATACCATTTTAGCCAGAACCCTCTCCTACAATCAAATAAAGAAAGTGGAGCCAACATCACTGTCAATCCTCATGACCTTAAACAAGTCAGTATTTATGAGACACAGGGCAGTGAATTGAGGATACACTTTATCCCTGACCAAACAGTTTATATATTGGTTATCCCAACTATAAGTCTTTTGAAGCTAGGGCAAACATGTGCACTCTCTGCTCTTCCTACTCTCCAGAAAGTAAGCATATAATGATTATGGTGCTTCACCTCATAACGACTGCCATTCTCATCTTTTAAATTTCACCAAATGCTCAGTATTCAATGAAATTTCCTTAAGCTTCTGGAGAAAAAGTCAACTGTGGCAAACTATCTTTTGCATCTTCTTGCTGAATAATTGATCACTGGTTTCTTTGCTTAAAAATAGTTTTTATTACACATTCATGAAATTGGTATTTAAAATGTAGATAACAAAATACCAAAAGAGCATATATTATGTTGGTGTATGTTAGAGAATTATGAATGCCACTGGCAATAAAAATGATAGCAAAATAGGTTTAATACTAGGGACAATTCAGAATATACCAATATCCATATATTATTGTTTTTCATTGTTTTTATTTTTAGTATTTAAATTAATTTTGGGAGAGTCCATTATTGACTATAAAAATCAAGGTTTTTGCCTCAATTTCATTTTGCACATTGCCTAAAAATAAGCAACTGATATTAATATAGATAATAGATATATGATATATATTTATGCCTCCATGTATATAATTCAACAAACAAAAGTTTAATCTATTTACACATTTTATTTATTCAGCAAATATTTAATGAACTTTTAACAAGACTCTATATTAGGCATTTTGTTTATAAAGGAGAACAAAAAATGAATATCCTGCTCCTTCTTGTGAACTCAGTAAAAAAATTGCAGAAATAATTGTGTATTACTCAAAAATTACACTTGACTTTAAAATGAATTTTATTAGGGGAAGTGATTTTGTTAGGATGGTTAGAGGAGATGAGTTTTTAAGTAGGTGATTTAAGGTAAGATTTGTAAGATGAGCAGCCTTTACATTAGGAAGTAGTTGAGGGACTTCTCTTCAGAAGAAATGATTCAAATAAAGGCCTCATGAGTACAAGAGGTCATGTGTCTAGAATGAGGAAAACAATTGAAAGCACAGTATGGCACAAAGCTGAAAATGCTTTAATGGAATTCCTTGTAAAACTTTTAAGAATGTGGGTCTTTTTCTGTAGAATAAAAGGATAGATAAACATTGTTTCAGTTGTGAGAGTGAAGTATGAGGGGATTTAGGTAGTGATCAAATCTATATCTCAACAAGGTCATTCAGCCAGCCTGCAGGGTGAAGAACAGGTTGGCAAGGCCTTAGGGGTTGAGCATACACCAGTTAAGGAAGAACTGCAGTACCCGTGGTTTAATGCTGGACAGTGTTTGTGAACTATAGAAAAATAATGTGAGATCTTTGAAAGTAAAATCAAAGGTGTAGTGAATATATATATATATATATATATATATATATATATATATATGATTGAGAAAGAGTTTAAGAATACATTTATGATTTTAATAGCTGGATGGATAACTCTGTCTTTGACTCCTATGATGAGAAGGCATAAGACTGAATAGAAAAGAGAGGTGTTCAGTTTGTACCTGTGGAGTGTGCAATTATTTTTACAGATTTAGGAGGAAATGCCAAGCATGAGTGTATCAGAGGTCCTTAAACTTTTTAAACAGGGGCCAGTTCACTGTCCCTCAGACCGTTGGAGGGCTGGATTATAGTCTAAAAAAAACTATGAACAAATTCCTATGCATATTGCACGTATTTTATTTTGAAGTAAATAAACAAGGCCTCAAAAACACCCAGAGGGCCGGATAAATGTACTCGGCGGGCCACATGTGGGCCGCGGGCCATAGTTTGAGGACCCCTGGCAGATGTTTCAGAAATCAGACAAGCAAGTTGGTTGGGCCTATATATTTGGAGGTCTCAGTGTATGGGTGGTAATTGAATCCATAGATATGAATGAGAACTAGGAAAATAATTTAAAATAAAAGATTACTATAAAGAACAAAACAAATAAAACAAACCAAGCAAAACACTCGTCTTTGCAAAAAGTAGTGATGGAGTTATTAGTAAATTGGGTTCAGACATATGTGGATGATCTACTTGGGTTTACTTCTGAAATATGTAGTATGAGAACATCTCATAGAGACATTTGGTACTTCTTCTATTGTTATCATTTAGATCCCAGATTCATTTGCCACGAACTAGAACTGTGGGCTAGGATTTCTAACAAAGGAAGTGCTCATATGAATATCTCCACAGAACCAATTTATTGGGCAATCTGAGCACTGTTAATGGTTTCTATATTTTTTGGTTCATCTGCACGGAAGTTTATTTATATGAATGATCCCCAAAATGAGTGATTGTTATTCTGAAAGTTATATCCTATAATAAACAGAAGCAATGTTTTCATAACTATGCCATAAAAATGCTAAGTCATAAATATTTTCATGGAAAAGACTCAGTTAAACATGTAAAGCTTTAAAATTCTATTTCTAAAATAACTTTGGAAAGGTATTGAATTACAAATGGGTGAACTGGATGTGCACAATGGCCAAAATGTGACATAAAGAAACCACCTATACTATACCTGCTTGGAGAGCCACGTATCTGATGTCATCTCGTATTTCTGAAACAAAATTATTAACTTTATGAAGCATCTAAAGACCAAAATGAGCATACATCAATTTAACAACTTTTACAGTATTATTTCAGGCATTTTTTTCTCTCCTCACATGGTGAAATACCAGGAATTAAACTGAATAAATAATTATAAAATTGGGATTAAATGATCATTTAATTATAAAGTTTTTTCTTTAGTGAACTCCTTCAGGATCCTCAGTAGTATGTTACTAGAGTAACAGATCGTTTTCCAGTTCTCTTCCTTACCTCACTCAAGCTGTTTTGAGCCACTAGACACTGTCTCTTTTCACCTCTAGGCATCATCAGGAAAGAAAATTATTAAGTCCTTCAAAAGAACTGGGCAAATAGCCAGGAATAAAATTAAAAGGCAGACATTCTTTCAATATTCAATCACCTCTTTACCATAGTCACACACATTTGTAATGAAAAAAAATGTTATGTTCCTTTACAATAATCTTGCAAATGATAAAAACCAAAATCATATTTCAAAACGATAAATTATATTAAATTAATCTCAAGATAAATATTTATAGGTTAAAAAAGTTTAGTATCACTGTTTACATGTAGTAATTTATGAAATATCTTATAGTTTTCTGGAAAATTACCCTATAAAAAAAAGGTATGAATGAAGAAAAGATTCATTTATAAAATGTCAATTCAAAACTTTCTTCCTCTGGATTTCTTCTTATTTGAACCTCAACAATAACCGTCTTTATATTTAACAAAACACAGAATAAAACATATCCATTTTCACTGCCTATTAATATCACTAAGTTTTATTAGAGTCCATGAGACTCCAAAATTTCACATGCAATTACTTATTTCATTTATAGTAGAAAGTAAAATATTTTAACTCTATGAATGGAATTAAATACAGTAGGATACCAATAATGTATCAATCAATAATATGATAAGGTTCCCATTTCTATTTCTTTATTGAAGCATTTTAACATATACTTGCTGTTACCTGTATAAGTTATCATCTAATAGAAAAGATGATAAGCTGGCTCCAGCTAAGATATATGCATTCCAATGATTTTTATTATTTTCAGCTTATTTTATAATTTATTTTATATTTTTAAATTTTAGACATACACAAAAGTAAAGACAAGGGCATAATAATCTCCCACAGACTCATCACCCAGCTTCAAAAATTATAAAAAACACACCATCTTTTATTTTATCAACCCTCTCATACTTTATTATTAAATTATTTTAAAATAAGTCCCAAATATCATATCAGTTCACATGTAAATTCATCATTCATTTCTAATATATATCTTTAAATAGCAATGAGACAATTATCACATTTACAAAAAAATAAATATTCAATAATATAGTCTAATATCCAGTCAATGCTCAGTTTCCTTGATCTCAACAAATGTCTTCTTTTATTTACATTAAATTATTTATTTATTTTATTTTTTAAATTAATAAATTTTTAATCTTTGTAGTTGAAACTCTTATATAGCTTCTCATTTTCTCCCTACTAACCACTTCCAGCCCACTCCTGTCCCCCACACCCAGGCTCTCACCACCCCATTGTCTGTGTCCATGGTTTATGAATGTAAGCATACAAATTCATTGGTTGATCTCTTCCCACCCACCCTCCCCTGCCTTCCCTCTGAGATTCAACAGTATGTTTATGCTTCTATGTCTCTGGATCTATTTTACATCATCAGTTTATATGGTTCATTAGATTCCACGTGTAGTGAGATCATGTGATACTTATCTTTCTCTGACTGACTTACTATGCTTTGCATAATACTCTCCAGGCCATCTATGCTATTGAAAACGGTAAGAGTTCTTTCTTTTTTATTGCCACATAATATTCTATTGTGTAAATGTACCGTAGTGTTTTAATCTACTTAGCTGCTGATGGCCACTTAGGCTGTTTCCAAGTCTTAGCTATTGTAAATTGTGCTGCTATGGACATAGGGGTACATATACACCCTGAGAGGAGACTCCATCTATGAATGGAACAATGACATTCAAGACCCAACAGCATCAGGAGAATCCAAATATATCATGTAGGCAGCCTCCGTAGAACACCCAGCCCAGTGAGAGCATGCACCACTGGGTCCCAAAAAACATCTACTACACAAGACCAACACAAAAATATGGGTGATAGAGCAGTTTGATCTAATACATAGAAACAATTACAAAGGAACATAAAATGGGGAGACAAAAAAACAATCCCCAAAGAGGGTGGGAGGGAAGGAGAAATCACCAGAAAAGAAACTAAATGAAATGGAGGTAAGTCATTTGTCACAGAAAAAAATCAGAATAATGGTTATAAAGGATGCTTGAATGTCTGGATCAGAAATACAGACAACTCAATGAGAATTATAAGGAGCTCAAAGAGAAATTCATCAACATGAGTAAGAATCAAGTGGAAATGAAGAATGATATAGCTGTAATAAAGAACACAATGGAAAGTTTCAACAGTAGACTAGAAGAAGCTGAACATTGAATAAGTGAGTTAGAAAAAAACGTAGAAAAACACACAAGCAGAGATGCAACTGGAAAAAAATTGAAAAGCAGGAAGAGAGTCTAAGAGCGCATTGGAACAACATGAAATGAAATAACATCAGCTTAACAAGGGATCCAGAAAGAGAGGAAGGTGAGCAAGGAATAGAAAACTTGTTTGAAGAAATAATGACAGAAAACTTTCCCAACTTTGGGAAGAAAAAAGTCACACAAGTCCAAGAAGCACAGAGAGTCCCAATCGAGATGAACCCAAAAAGATGATACCAAGACACATCATGATGAAATTAACAAAAGTAAACGACAAAGAAAGAATCTTAAAGCCTGCAAGACACAGATAGAAAGTTACCTACAAGGGATCTCCCATTAGACTATCAACTGATTTCTCAACAGAAGCACATCAGGCCAGAAGGAAGTGAAATGAAGTACACAAAGTGATGAAAATCAAGGAACTGAATCCAAGAATACTTTATCCAGTAAGTTTATCATACAAAATTGAAGGGAAAATCAAATTTTTTTATTCACAGATTAAAAAAAGGGGGGGGGGGCTAAGGGAGTTTATTACCACCAAACTAGCAATGCATGAAATGCTAAAGGGACTTTTTTGTTTTGTTTTAATTTTTAAATTACAGTTGACATATAATGCAGTTTCTCTCTTTGATTCTTTTCTCTGTGGCATATCTTGTACTTGCACAGGGAAGTAATAAACTAAAGACTTAAGAGGTCCTTTACATAGATGGCTAGAATTCTTCTCTATATAGCTCCAAATTCTGTTACTTACCTTCCAAGTTTCAGCCACAATAGCCTCAAACTCTGATTCTTCCTGTCTACTTGAAGCAGGGATACCACTGTGCCTTTGTTGGGCACATTTTCATTGTACTGTCATCTCAAAAATGTCACCAATGAGAAGTCATATTTATGTCTATCTTGTGTATTAACTTCATTTCACCATTTATTTTCTAATCCTCCTAATGCCCAACATCTGAAAATAGTTTTTTAATATTTTTGTACAGTTTTATATTTGACTAGAGGCCTGGCACATGAAATTTGTGCACTTGGGAGGGAGTCCTTCAGCCAGGATTGCACTCTCTCACAGTCTGGGAGCCCTCAGGGGGATGTCTGACTGATGGCTTAAGCCCACTCCCTGTGGGCCTATACTGTCAGTTGGACATCCTTAGCATTGTCGCAGAGGTGGGAGAGGCTCCTGTCACTACCACTGCACTTGCCAGCTGTGAGCCCAGCCCAGGGCTTCTGGCTGAATGGCTCTCCCCTGATGATAGTGCCCTGACCACCAGGGGGAAGCTCCTGTTTTGAGTGTCTGTCTCCAGGTGGTCAGTGCACATCATATGACTGGTCGTTCCATTGTTCAGTCTATTTGCATAATAGCCTTTTATTATATAGGATTACATTAGAGATGCTAGCCTGATAACATTTACTTCATCTTGTCCAAAAGCAGAAATTTGAAAATTCTATCATTATATGATTGGGAATCCTTTACCAAGTACCAAGTATATAACAATTTAAATGGATTACAGTATTTCCTCCACTAAGAACCTTAAAATTACAAATACAAAATTTACTACAGTTAATAAAAACTGATTACAGAAATCTAAATACAACCTGATTTCAAAACACAGTAGTTCCCCAACCATTTTTTCCTACTAACTTTACTTGATTTAAGAGCAGTTATACTGTATGCTATTTCAGAAAAAGAATCTAAACTACAAATAATTGAATTTTGAAATATGTTTAAAGAAAACATGAATCATTCTATATTCTCAAATTAATCAAAGTGAAAATATTAAAAGACTTCCAAAATTTGAGAATGACATTATCATGACTTTGACTACTCTTTATACTACATAATAATCCTTAAAAAACACTTTATGTTAAAAGTATTACATATGTCCCTCTCCCCATCCCTCATTGACCTCTTCTAGCTTACTCCACCCCTTATCCCAGGCCTTCACCACCCTATTGTCTGTGTCCATGGGTTATGAATATATGCATACAAGTTCTTTGGTTGACCTATTCCTACTCCTTCTCCCCCATCTTCCCTGGTACATTTATACAATGGAATACTATACAGCTGTAAAAAAGTAAAATAAAAATTAACTACATCATTTTAAGCACACAAGAAGAGTAAATTATACTCACCCTACTACAAGCACCAGTTGTAGTCTCACAGACCGTGAGGATGGAAATGTTCTGAGGTCGATTTAACCATCTGACCACTGTCTTGGTATTGCTTACCCATTTAACCATTGTGATATAATATTCTCTAGTTGGAAACAAAATTAAAATTTACGTTTAGAGCCAGAGAACTTGTATAGTATCAATAAAGTGAATTGTTATATGTAAGAATAAATTAAACACTATAGATATAAGAATATTACATCATAAGAATTTCTATTTATGTATATAAACACATCATTTTCTCAAATATTAACATATATAAATACAAATACATGTCTATGTATGCATATATCTACATGTGTGCAAACACATGTGCATATACTAGTATATACATGCATCTACAAATATACAGAAAATTTGAGAAAAAAATCAAAAACAAATATTTTCCCAGAAAGGAAATCCTTAAAAAAATAAAAATATTAAAATACTAGACATTTATAAATAATTTTATCCTCTACTTATCAGTAATAATCTATGTGCAAACTAAGTGTACTTTTTCTAAGTTATATTCTATTTTATTTCTTTAAAATATAATCTTATATAATAAAAGCTTAATATGCTAAGTGTCCAGTCATCCAGTTGGCCATTCAATCAATCAAAGCATAATATGCTAGTGATATTCTGAGGATGTTCAACCACTTTCTGTGATGTGCACTGACCACCAGGGGACAGACACTAAATGCAGGAACTACCCCCTGGAGGTCAGTGGACTCCCACAGGGGGAGCTCTCCTTATCCAGAAGTTGGGCTGATGGCTAGCAAGTGCAGTGGTGGTGGGAACCTCTCCCACCTCCGCTGCAACACTGAGGATGTCTAACTGCCAGCATAGGCCCATTCCCAGGCAGTCAGACATCCTCCAAGGGCTCCTGGACTACGAGAGGGCTCAGACCAGGCTGAGGGACACCCCCCGCCCCCCGAGTGCACAAATTTTGTGCACCAGCCTCTAGTCAATGATAATTTCAGTCTATGCAGAACTACAAATGGTTTGTTTTAGTGTTTGTCAGCTATGGGCAAAGGGCCAACCTCAGTCTTATTTATAGTATTGTCTACAATATTTTTTTCACTCATATTTATTTAAAACTGAAGGAGAAGAAAGGATTATTAAATATTTGGTCCAGTGAGTATACTAATTTGGGAGGCCTATGATGTCCTCAGGCTGGTTGTAGATTGGGAGTTTATATTTTTATGTTTCTTTCACTGTAGATTCTGTTTGAAAATGTACATAGTATATTACACAATTCCCAAGCCAAACAGAAGATAATGCAATTACCAAAATTGATCTATTAATAACAACAACAAAAAAAGCAACAACTTTCCAACCAATGTGCCCAGTTTCATAATAGATAAGATACTTTAGCAATGGGTTGAAAAGTGCCATCTGTGAGTATGATCCTCAAATTAATCCACCTGGTTTTAATGTGACTTGGGAAAAAAATCACCTGTGGGAGAAAAGCCTTGTGAGACAAATCACCTGTACTTAAACACACCTGGGTTAGACATTCAGCTACATGAATCTTACACTTCTAACATTACTGAGTGCCTGCTGCTTCCTCTAACAAACCTGTTAGCCTATCAAAGTGAAGATGTCAGTAGTAGGACAAGAAAACTTATCATACAGTGAAGCCTGCAATATTTTCTTCAGTAACCGCTTCAAGACATTTGGCAGCTTTCACAACCTAGCTGAGTCTCACTTGAAAATTACCTAGAAACTCAGTCCAATCATTGTGGCAAGTTCCCCAAACAGAGTTAAGAAGGCAAAGCAACTTCAAATCAAGTATGCAACTGGTTTAGGATTAATATTTGCCCAAATCATTAGGTGTTGCAGTTCTTCAAAGAATTATGTCCTGTTCATTTTTACTTTGTTTTGTTTAAAGTGATTTATTTTGCATACATTATTATACCTGGCAGTGTGAATACTAAAAAAGGGAAAATATAAGTATTAAACTTTAAAAGATTTATCTAGAAGATTTAATGTGGAGAAAATGATGGTAGGTATTATAATCAATCAGGAAAGGAAATCTTGAATTCTGAAAATATATGTTTATGATTAATTGGCATAAATGTTCTTTGAATTAAAGAAAACATAATATAATGATTATTATCAATTTACCAAAGACCACACAATCAAGGTCACATTTATGGGAAAAATATAAATAAAACTGGTTTACAGAATATAAGATAAAATAACATAAAAGGTTTTTAAAATAAATAATAACATCAGCAACAAAACTACTTAAATATTTATCTTGAGTGTTTTCCCTTTTAAAGTTGCCCTCAAGTTACGGAGTGACAGAGCAAAATAACACTGTCACATTACTGGTGTAAGCTGAGAACAATGGGTCACAACAGTGGGATAACTAAAAAATATTTCAAATAAGTACAATAATGTCACAGACACAGAATAAGGAGAAACCAAACCAAACCACTACCGCTACTCTTCAGCCTACAGATTTCTGAATATAAACGATAATCACTTTCCCTCCCAAAGATGTGACAAATGCACAGCCTGTGGAAAAAGCTGTATGATTCATTACCATAAAAATATATTCACAATAATTTAATTATTTAAAATCCATACCTGTAAATTCCAATAAAGATATTAAATGCTTGCAATACCTTAAGCTTATAGTGTAACAGTTTATAAAATGTGTCTTCTTCTTCAGATGAGATAAATTGTTTAACTTCCACTGGGCCTGGAGATATTCAAGAAGGGTCATTATCTTAGTTCCTACCATGCTACATTCTGAAGAACCAACTCAGGCCATAATTCAAATACTAGTAAAGATAGAAGTCTGGCTCGGTTGAGGTGGCTCAGTGGTTGAGTGTTGACCTATGAACCAGGAGGTCATGGTTACACTCCTGGACAGGGCACCATGCCTGAGTTGTGGGTTTGATCCCCAGTAGGGGATGTGCAGGAGGCAGCCGATCAATGACTCTTTCTTATCATTGATGTTTCTATCTCTCCCTCTCTTTTCCTCTCTGAAATCAATAAAAAAATATATTTTTAAAAGGATAAGAGTCTGGGTAGAATTAGTATTAAAGAAAATTCAGGATCTGAATTTATTTGATAAAGGGTCTTTAGCTGATTCACTGATATATATTTTTTAAATGATGGGAGTACAGGAAATGAATTGGAAAGATAAACTATGCTTTTCTCCAATAAACTTATCCTTATATTCTTTATAGAACATATGAATGAATTGAAATTTATTTTACATTCGTTGACACTAGAGCATAAGTATCTGGTTGAAGAGACGTTCTATCCAATGATAAGACTAGCTTGGGGACTTTTTTCTATTATAATTGTAAACATTAGTTATTATAACTAATTAAATCAACCAATCAAACAACCAGAGGACCAAAACAAGTGGCCTAATACCTTCAAATTAAGAAAAAAATCTTGCTTTTGGGTTGGGATTAGAGAATACAGTTTATAAGATAGTTAGAGTCATGAGAACATCTTTCTATATTCATCTTATGAATCTTCCTTCCTATATAGGTACATGTGTATTTAATTATTATTATCACCATCATGGTGATCTTTTTAGAAATAAAAAGGCTATAGAGATGGTCATATATGAAAGTCAAGTATAGTAGAAGAAAAAAGAATCACAAAAGAAAAAAAATATAATTATGACTAATAGAATAAGGTTCACTATTGATTGGCAATTTGACAGGTCATGTGAAAATAAAATAAAAATATAGTAAATGCTTAGATTGCATGCCAAAAAGAGTAATATATAAATGCTTATAAAATGAATTAATTGTAAGTTTAAGCAGCATCTCAAATGATATTGATGGCTATGAACACAGTACAAACTCCAGTAAGAAGGGTGGGCATTTGATGGCCTTAATAGGGCATAGAAAAAGTATATTACTAATAAATTATCTTATGCATGTTTATCCTTTTACATTATAAAAATAACAAAGGTTTGGTATTACTTGGGACTTATAGAATACTGTCACTAATAAATATAAAAATATTGTTACTAGTACTGGTATAAAAATATATTAAAAATATGTAAAGAGGGGGGTGAGGGCTGGGGGATAGAGGAGGCTGAGGGAAGGTCATAGGGGGGAGAAGGAGACATATGTACTACTATCTGTAATACTTTAAAATAAAATATAAAAAAATATGTAAAGAATTTGAGTTATCTTATAAAAATTTAAGACTAACATGGTAAAGGAAATACAAAAGACAAGTGAGGGAAGTAAGTTACAGAGGGAAGCAAGTTTTACCACAGGGAAACTTTATGTCCAAAATACACTAATGCAAACAATGGAAACACAATCAGTTCCATGATGCATAATCCACTTAAGAAAAACATGGCAGGTTTTCAGGAGAACACAAGCACTACTCAGATAAATCATAGATGTACTAGTGTATATATAGAGAAAGAGAAACTGAAGATGAGAGAGAGAGAGAGAGAGAGAGAGAGAGAGAGAGAGAGAGAGAGAGAGATGACAGAAACAAAAATAGAGAAAGAACACTTCTCACATTCTGTTAGAAAAATCACTGTGCCCTTGTGGACATCTCCAATACATCCCTAAGTAAGAACAATGATACATATCTTAAGGTAAATATTATCCTTAAGTTATTTGTGTCCAATATTCTCCATTTGTCAGATCCATTCTACAACTCTTCCCCTCACATTTCCAGAAGCTGAGCTCTGCAATGAAGAAGCTGCCTTGACAACAGGAGTCCTCTGCAGGAACTCACAGCTTGAAATGAGAGCTGGAGTATTTATCTCCAGGACCCACTCTCTGTCAGGACACGGCTTAGCAATGCCCGGACTTTTCCACCTGTGAACAGGTCCTACTGGATGGTCCATTTGTTCTTAAGTTACAAGCCTCTTCAGGTTTCATCAGTGAGCCTGCCCCTTACTCCTGAAGTCCTGGGTCAGTAACAACTTTCTGCTGTTGCAGACTGGATGTTGATTTCCCATCCTTTGTGAGTTTCCCCTTAATCCTGTCCATATCTTTGTTAATAGTCCTTTAATTACCTGTATGTCATTACCCTTCTTGAGCGTGTTACTTTTTTAATTGCTAGGACCCTGATCAATGGATTATGAAAGATGCTATGCTCTTTTAGATGACAAGTATTTAACTAGGGAAGGTTTTCTAAAATTTTCCCTATGGGTATGGTGCTAAGATTAAATATCAAAGATATTGATAACCTTAAAACAAAATAAGAAAACTAAGAGTTTCGTTTTCATTTAATGTGCATCTGAATGAATGCAGCTTCCTTTTACTCACACCATGGATATCTCTCTATTTTTTTTTTTTTTGCATGTCTGTGTATCTTTGGGTCCATTCAAGTAATATGCAGCCCCAGTGTCTAAATGCAGATGTCGTAAATTACATTGACTCCCTTTTTCCCCCCTGTGCATTGGACTAAAGTTTTCACCAAGAACAAATGAATAAGAAACTGCATTTTTGTTAAAATGGAGCATGAGAAAATACCAGTTTTGAAGTAAGTGTTGATCTGGAGTTTTGTGACAAGAAGAGTAAATCATACCCTTTGGGGCATTTCAGATGCCACAGTTGGCACTTCCTTAAGACCCAGAGGCATAAGAAGCAAAGCGTTATGTACATTTGTAGATAAGGTATTACACGCCTCTCTCCAAATTACAGACCAACATCATGGCTAAACCAAATATCTGAATTACATTTACATTCTTTTTCTTCACAGGATTTTTCTCCCTCTCAGTGGGATACAGCACTTTTTTTTTTCCGTACTTACTGGCCTTCCAACCGCTAAGGATATGTGATATCTCTTTGCAAGGCGTGACTAATTTTATCACATTGTACCTCACAGGCTAAAGAGATGTACACCTCATTAATACTCCCATAAATGGCAATGTTTCTGTCTTTAGGACTATCTGTGTGTGATGACACTGCTGTAGCCCATGAACTCGTGCTGCTGGTGGAGTTAGGGCTCTTCTGCGGAGTCATGAGAAAAGCATTTCAGGAACGATGTGCAGGAGGATGAGTTGTAGTAGTAAGATTCATTGGAGCAAAAATAAAGACCTGTCCCCAGGTGCCTGATGTCTTAACCTTGATCAGGTGGCAGAGCCCCCCTGGGAGACTGGAAGCCGGTCTTGCTGCGAGGAAAGGCCAGTTTTTGGGTCCTCAAGCCCATACTTATCCTCACCAAGCTCAGAAGGACCAGGGCCCAGAAATTCTGTGCCATTGGCCCTGCATTGGCAGGGCGCCCAAAGCGCTCACAGTTCAGTTCATTCCATGCCAAACCTTAGTCCCGTTCACTCTCTGTCCTGTCTGGCCAGCTAGCCTCTGTTCCTAGCTGCACTCCAGCCAGCACTGTGCTGCCGCACCAGACCCACCCTCACAGGGGTGCAGCAGCCAGGCCCACGTGGCTGCACAGAATGTGCGAAGGAAGGGAACCGGGAATGTGTGCGCCCCACCAGGACGGGACTTTGTTAATCTTTGATCATATTTTCTGCAGCCTGGGAAAGAGCAGATTTTCTTTCAAACTAACCAATGTGTTTCCTGTCTCTTTGCACCCTTGTGCTGGGCCTTCACTCTATCCAATCCCTTTCCTAGACCTTCCAGGTTTCATGCCCGCATCCAATCCGATCCTTTCCCCAGGCTATACTCCTCCCCTTGATGGTCACTGTCCTGGCTCCCATTCACTGCACATGCCTCAGAGAAGGAAGACCTCCCCTGTGCCATCCTGACTTCCAAGGCAAGTGCCTCAGCAGGGAAATCTCCCCTCTATCTTAGCTCTCGTGGCCTATAGTCCAGTTAAGTGGACAGGTAAGTCCCCTGGGGAGACTGGAGGCCTCCTTACACTGGGATCGGGGTGGGGATATGTAGGGATGTTAAGCCCCTTGGCAGGAATTTAGCTAAGACCTGGGGTGTCTGAAGCTGTGAATTCCAAATTTAGTCTTAAGTATAACTTAGAGACTCAATCAGGCCCAGCAAGTCTAGCTCCCTTCTCTTTGTTAACTCCTAGCTGGTCACACTAATACTTAGAAACTCTTTCAAGTAACAAATTCAATGTCAGAAACCACCATCTCCTATTAGAAAGGAACCAGGATATTTTTAAATTGACCCCTATTTTAAAGATTTAAACAAAACAAAACAAAACAAAGCAACCCTGTCCAGCCAATGTGGCTCAGTGGTTGAGGGTTGACCCATGAACCAGGAGGTCACAGGGCAATTCCTGGTCAGGGCATATACCTCAATCTCCATTGTGGAGTGTGCAGGAAGCAGCCGATAAATGATTCTCGTCATTGATGTTTCTGCCTCTCTCTCTCCCTGTCCTTTCCTCTCAGAAATCAATGAAAACATATTAAAAAAAA
>PVJC01030467.1:0-21232 GCA_004026665.1 Murina feae | reverse complement strand
GTGCTCCCTGCCACGTGAACTGCACTGAACTTGTCTTGTCGGGCGGCATCTCCTGGCAGAGAACAAATTCCCTGCGGCTCAGAGATGGTGGCCTGTTGTGCTCTCCTGCAACTCAGTCCTCATTTGCACTTCCGAGAAGCCCCCTCCCTCGTCTTCTTTTCAAATGCAGAATGGAATAATCAGCCTCTTCGTGGTGGGAGGTCCCCTGTGTGCTGCCCTAGATTTTCAATCTGGCTGTCAGGCCATGCCAGATTGTAGATGGGGGAAGGCTGCGTTTTGTTGTCATTGTTGTTGTGTGGGTTTGTTTGGGGGGGGAGAGGGAGCAATTTTTTCTTTTCTTTTTCTTATTTTTTCCCCTTCTCCCCCCCCCCCTTTCTTTTTCATTCCCTCCAAATCACAGTGTTTGCAGCTGCACAGTTTCAAAAACTGCATCCTCCTGGCTGGGCTACCAGCAGCAAGTTATCTCCTTGTCTTGAAGGGAGCAGTGACAGCCCCAGGAGCTGAGCTAGCGTGTGGGTGCAGAGACCTTAATATCTCAGCAAGTTTTAGGTTTCCATCTGGATACTGTCTGTGGGTATTGGAAGCATTGTGGAGTTACAGCTACCTCCCGTATTTCCTCCTAAAAGTTCCTATTTGTTTCATGGAAGCAGGTTTGACCTGGTAATATTGTGTTAATATGTTCATTCACCTTAAGAATCATCAGCTGACTCTACGGAACACCACTTCATGCCCAGCACCCTGACTGGCCCCTTAGGGATTGCACAGCACACCTCTGTGTTGAACGAGCAAATAAATGAGAAGCTGAAAGGAGTTCTAGCTATCACATGGCCCACTCTTCTCGTCTGGAAGGTGAGGAAAACATGAGCACGACGAGGAAATTGCTGTCTCAAGCGACGCAGAGTTAAGATGCAATGAGAAACCACGAGGGAAACACTAAAACTATACCGTGGCATGGGCATAGAAAGCAGAGTGTTTTTCTTTCGCTCGTGAAATGGGCGGGGGGTTGGTTGCTGATGGGAAAGATTGTGGGAACTGAGACAAGTTATCCATCCAGAGTGGCATCTCCTGCCTGTCTGTGTGGCTCAGTGGCTGACCAGCAATCTATCAGCCAGGAAGCCACTGGTTAGATTCCCAGTCAGGGCACACGCCTGGGCTGTGGACTCCATCCCCAGCATGGGGTGTGGAGGAGGCAGCCAATCAGTGATTCTCTCTGTCATCATTGATGTTTCTCTCTCTCTCCTTCTCCCTCCCTTTCTAAAATCAATAAAAATATATATGAAAACAAACCAAATCTCCCAGGCTGTCTGGCCAGCTTCATGGGATTTTAACAGGCTCATGTCCAGGGCAGGAGGAGGCACCTCCTGTTTGTTTTCAGCCCAATTTCCCATTCTCCTGCCTTCCTGACCAGCTGCATGTTCTTTCAAACAACAGCAACTTCAAATGGCTGTTTGTTTCCCAGCAGTTCTGTTTTCATGGACTGCCTCCCTACCTGAAGTGGAGCTAATGTGCTCTAGACAAATATTGGTTTCTATGAAACACGACCACCCACCCATCCCTGGGGTAGGAGCTCCAGGCGTAGAAGGATACTCCTGAAAGTCTGGAGGCTGACTGTACGTGAGAGGGAGGAGGGGCTGCAGTTGGCCACTCGATTGGAGTGAGGCGGGGTCTTGCGGTTCAGATTCGGAACCAGGTGCCACGGCTTAGAATGCCAGTCAGGGAAGGAAAAGGGCAGTCAGCCGTGACTGGGACCTGGCACGGTGAGGAGATGGCTGGACCTTGAAGCCAGTTCCATGCCGAGGAAGTCATTCTTCAGCAGTTTCCCATCTATGAAAGGTTAGTAAATGCTTTAAAAAACCCAATACGGGTGGTCAAGAACATGTTTAAAGGAAGGTTTTAACAAAGCACAGCAGTTTAAAGGGGAACTTCTCGTCGTCTCTGCCATGCGATGTTCTTTGGGATTTTCCAAGAGCAGCTACTCTTTGTGGAGCGTCCAGTCTTAGGAGACCGAGGGGCGCCCTCTGGGAGAGCGTGCGGGAGGGCCGGGTTCTGGGGAACACACCTCCGGAGCCCATCTCTGGGTGTCCCCCCCGCCGCGCTCAGCCCCTGGCAATCTGCGTGTCTCCCTGGCTTCCTCGGGTAAATGTTTCCTGCCTTGAGAATTCACTTCTCATGGAAACTTTTCTGCCGTTTGTCTTCTGACATTTCTCAGCACGAGCAGTTTCATGGTCGTCAGCGGCCAGCGCGGTGGTTTTGGGTGCATCTCGATGCTGTTTGGAGCTGGAGGAAATGAGCGCCCCGCCAGGTCAGACACTGTGTCCGAGATCACGCTGTCGTTTTACTTTCCTGCCGTGAGTGCGAGAGCTGCTTCATCCTTCATCCTCCCACATGTCCTCCCTCAGGCCTTCAGAGCCTCTTGGTGGGAACAGAGCAGGTCTGATGGAGGCCCGAGCGCCTATGTGTACGTAAATTTAGCGAAAGTGATGAGAAATGCTTGTTGTTAATTTTCACCAGAGGATATTTTCCCCCTTTGAGTTTTAGAGAGAGTGGAAGGGAGGGAGAGGAGGGTGAGTGAGAGAGAGAGAAACAAGGATGTGAGAGAGACTCATCGATTGGTTGGCTCTTTTATGCGCCCTGACTGGGGTGGAGAGCAAACCTGCAGCCCAGGTATGTGTCCTTGACCAGGAATCGAACCTTTTGACTCTTCTGTGCGAGGGCCGGAGTTCTAACCACTGAGCACACCGTCCAGGGTGAGAGAATTTTGGTCTTAAGAAGGAGCTCTGAGAAGAAGGCGCGCTTTTCTGTGTGTGTGTTTGGTTTTTAACCACTATTCCTTTTGCATAGCAAACCACGTGGACACTGAGATGCCCAAAAGGAGGAGGAGAAAGATCACAGAAACATCAGGCTCCTGTTGGAACCTAAAGACCAGGACAGTTTTCCTGATGGAAAATGCCAGGCGGAAGGAGGAATTCCCAGGCACCCCTGCTGGGTGGGAGGCCCTCACAGATGCCCGGCTTTTCTGACAGAGAGAGGAAGAGCCAGAAACATGTTTTTTAGCTTTGTTATCAGCAGTTGTGTTGTGAGGCTCCGGTGAGTTCTGGTTTGGTTTTCAAACGAGCGATTGCCATCTCTCCAAGAAGTTCAGAGAGATAGCTGTCCTACCTCCCAAAGAGGCCCCCGAAGGGCTTGGAAGCCCATCAAAGCAGGAATCCTCAAAGTGCACGGTCAAGACATTTCTGAGTGCAAACTTTTGTTTGGCTCACTGGATTACAAAAGGCCATTGACTGCACAACAGGACTCGGCAGGCCAGGAGTCAATGGTAGGTAGCGTTATAATTGAATAGGAAGGGCTGGCCAGCGGCTTCGCCCCTTGTCCAGAAAAGCCCCCTGTCTCTTTTGTGGAATGAAGAATTCAGAGGTATGGTACCCAGGCTCCATATATGTGACCGGCACCATTAGCTAGCTCACGTCTGACACGCCAGCGCTTAGCATGCAGTGGCTTGCGTGAAGTAGGGCCTTCATGTTATTTATTGAATAAAAAAATTACTAAAGTTATTAAAGTTATGATGCCGTAACTTCCTGGTTCAGAAACCTTCGAGCTTCTTTCCTCTCGTGTCCCCTACTAAACATCTGAAAATTCACCGTATTTTCGTGGTTCATTACAGGAGCCTGGCAACCGTCACATCCTCGCAATTATAAAGGTGCTCTTGATGTTCCAAAGCGATTGAGAACAGTGGTGAGACCACAGCCTCTTCCGTGGGACGGAGAAGCAGCTGTGAGGAAGAGCCCTGTTGGCTGAACTTGCAGCGGCTGTTTGATAAACTTGGATAAAACCAAAGTTGCAGCCAGATGCCTCCGGGAGAAACGCATCTGTGATGTGGTTTTGAGAACATTCTGGCTTTTCATGGCGTTTCCTCCTTTGCATTCCAATAGCACCTTCTTTGTACTTTTCTTACATCATCTCGCTAGGAACAGGGCAGTGGGTTCGGGTTGGAATTCCTGAGTGTCCTCAGAGGACTCACCTGCCTGCACTGAGCTTTGCGGCTCTTCCTGATAAAATAAAGATGACAAGAATCTTCTTATCTCATAGCATTTGTGCGAGGAGTGAACAAGGTAATAAATAAAGACACACCTGTCAGATGGCAAAACAACCTGCAAACATGTTATTATGGTGGCATTTCATTGGGTACTTACCTTTAGACATGCCTGCTGCATTATTCATTCCTTAAAGAAGCAGGAGCTATAGGTGATCGTTTTGTGTGTGTGTCACAGTACCTAGCGGAGGGCTTGTGTAAAAACAGTTGACGTATTGAATCAATACCCTGGTAGAGTTCCATGCACAAGCCCAAGCTGAGAGCAGGCTTTCCTTGTCAGTTCTGAGAACTATGGCAATAGGGCAGGGCCCTCAGGAGACCAGGAAGCTTGGGGGGGGGGGGGGGGTAGAGAAGAGAGTAGGCAGGGAAGAGTAGCATTAGAAGTTTGGGAAGGAATCTGTTATTTCTTCCTACGGGGACAAATAGCATAGGAATGGCAGCGAGGCCTCGTGGAGGGGCTCCTGGGAACCTGTCTCCTTTTGTGGCTGCCGTGAGCGCATATAAACTGGTCATAGCACCAGCACCGGCTCAGAAGCCCCGGCCTCAAAGCCGGCAGAGCCAGATGGGCTGCTCAACCTGAAGATGTGGAAGAACCAAAATGCTGATCCTCATGGAACTTAGAAAGAGCATTATAGTTCCATCAGCTGAGGGAGAGCTGACATCTGTCCAGCTGGGGATCAGGAGGACAAGGAGAGAGTTGGGGCACCCCCCCCCTTTGTTTTTTTTTTTGCTAAGCTCCACCTCTAGCAGAGAGTCCAGTATGCATTTAGAAGATCTGGTGATTTGGAAAGCTGCTTGCGAGGCCATATAGATATGCTTTTAGTTTAAACGAGGGCACCGTGATCTACTGAAGAGTCGGCTGCTTAAGTGTTCCTCCTACTTTGCCAGGCAACCCAGCAACGGCTTAATCCTTGATGACATCGCTCCCGGAGTTCTGGACTAGGCGCGGCCAGCTCTGTGAAAGCCTGTCTTGGCCCCGTCTGTGTGAGCAGCCTTTTCCTCTTTCTTCGGAGTCTTGTTTCTGTGTCGGCCGCATTATCCTTTGTATCTGAGGTTGGCATCGCTGCCTGGGAGTTCTCCGGCTGTGGGTTCGGGTGTGGCTGCAAAGACAAAGATGAACATTGCTTCTGGCTGCCTTCCAAGTGAGTCTTCAGTGGCAGCCGAAGCACACCTGTGGGAAAGTCACTGAAGGCAAAACAGGACCCAGATGGACTTTAGTCTGTCCCAGGGCCTCCCTGCCCAAGCCTCCACTCCCCTCTCTGCACGCTGTACTCACTATTCTCACAAGATAACCACACTGTGTGTTCATCCCAAAGGCTAAACCTGCTCTTGATATGAATCCGTTCGTGCTGCCATCATTTGTGGTGCTGTTTCTGTATCCATTTGTGTGTTAAGCTAATATCTTCTTTCTTCAATGGTAAGTCCCCAGCCATCACCTTTGACTTGATTTCATTTGTCCTAATGGGGAGTGGCAAAGGCTTATTCATGACTGCATCCTGGGGTCCAAGGATGGAGTTAACTGTTCTGCTACTGCACATGGTTGTTGCTCAATAAAGATTTAGAGGATAGGAAATTGAATAATGCCAGGCTTCTATGTGTGCCAGGAAAGTGAAAAACAGTGATCATGAATCATAAATGTGTTCATTAAAGACCCAGATGGAGATTCAGAGTGGTCACGTGAGTGCAGAGTTTCTGAGGCTTGCTTTTGACTCCCCGATCTTTGACAGCACCAACAATTCAATGATAAAACAAATATAGGCTTTGGGATCCATAACTTCTTTGAAGAAAAAAAAAAAAGACCCAGCATCCAAAAGAGGACTCTGAACAGCTCTTATCTTCCAGAGACAGAGAGATTGTCCAGGAGTTGATGTGAAGCCTTGAAACTGTGTTGCACAACCTTTTCCATAATGTCGCTGCTGGCTCAGTAGTTCCCTCTTCAGCTGTATATTCCCCCTGACAAACCTACCTTTCTCCCTAATAAATCTGCTCATTATGTTGTGTACATGTGGTTTATTTCCGACTGGCCCAGTCAGTTCTCGGAACACTATAATTTCTATTGTGAATTGTTATTGCTTTGAGAGACAGACTGGAGCTTTTGTGCGAACACCCTCTCTCTCTAGGCCAGTGCCACCCTGTCAGCACACCACTAATTTGTGACCTAATATTTTTTTTTTTAATCCATGTCATCATGCTGAGGTCACTTCACCCTATCCCATGAACAATGCTGTTTTTCTTTCTTTCTTTCTATTTTTTTTTTTTTTACTTAAGTAAGAACTTAAGGAATCATTAGAGATCCAGCATGATTAGGGGATTCTACAGATCTGCACCCTCTCTCTCTGTCCAACCATAGATGGGTTGAACTAAAAGTTACATTTATAATGATGGCCAAAGATAGAGATGATAGGAGTAACATTGTCAGAAAATACTTTCTAATGTTATTCTAGGCACAGTTTACTCTATACCAATTAATACTGCAGAAATTACAGGTCACAAATGTCTGCATTTTTTAAATATATCTCCTGGTTTTGAATTGCAGTTTTTAAAAAAATATATTTCATTGATTTAAGAGAGGAAGGGAGAGGCGGGGAGAGAGAGGTAGGAACATCAATGATGAGAGAAAATCATTGATCGGCTGCCTCCTGCACACCTCATACTGGGGATTGAGCTCACAACCTAAGCATACCTGACAGGGAATCAACTGTGACCTCCTGGTTCATAGGTCAATGCTCAACCACTAAGCCATGCAGACTGGGCGCAAATGTCTACATTTTGATCAGCTTAACATGATTTAGCCAGTTCAGTTTATCATATACTAACTGAACACCTACTATAAACCCTGACAATTTACTAGGCACTAGGCATGCAGAGCTGGATGACATGGGCTCACCTCTCAAAGAACTCTCCAGAAACTTTGTCTGCAGCTATGAAGAATTCCACCTTTAACGCTTCACAGGGGTCTAAGAGAATCTAGGTTTCACACCAAATATACAGCACAGGCACTATATTTCTTCATATGACTGATTATCATTCTATATCTATATCTATATCTATATCTATATCTATATCTATATCTATATCTATATCTATATCTATATCTATATCTATATCTATATCATCTATCTATATAGCTATATAGCTATATAGCTATATAGCTATATCTATATATATCACATTGGTACCCGGTAGTATCTGCAAAATTGTTTAACAGGCCTTGGTCAATATTTACCTTATGCTTGACTTAGTGTAGAGGACTTCCCATTTTAGGCTCATAAATATATACATAGTTTTCAATTAGTTTTTAAGGGAAAAAATATACAGGGTGGGGCAAAGTAGGTTTATTGTTTGTATGGAAAATAATGCAGTGATTAATACAAGAATAAACTCTGTGTAAACCTCCTTTTGCCCCACCCTATAGGGACAATCTCATTATCACAGTGTCAGATTCAGCAAGAGTTCTTTTTCAGTTGCCATCAAGGTTTATCCTGCCTTTTCTACTTGACTGAGTTTTCTTCCTTCTCCGGTTCAACTGAAATCCTAACTTTTATTTGACCATATTTTGGTGCTTAGCATATATTTTATTATTATTATCTCTCATCTTTGTTCCTCCATCAGCCCTCTGAGGAAGTCAGGAAGTACCACACCGCCTGTTTTTTTGTGTTCTTGGAGCCTCTAGCCTAGAACTTTGCACATGGTGTAGATAATAAATGGCTCCTATTTGTTCATTGGTTTTGCTTTTTCCTACGTGAGGTGCTGGTCACCCATATTAAATGAGTGCCTAGGGCAAGACACATGAGAGCTACATGTGCTGGTTTTAGAAAAATCGAAATCAAAGCAAACTCTTGAAATCTGAGAGCCCCAAACCTCATCTTGATAAAGAAAAGAACAGCTTTATGAGCCCAGGCATCATTTAGGATTCTGTCTTCCTTCATGAGTTGGCACTGCACCACACCACAGAAAAGTCTGTTTATATCTTAGGAACCTGGGCTGGGGGCACGATGCCACTCGTCATTGCCAGCTTTTGTCATTTCTCATGTTTGGTAATTGCAGCTGATCCAACTATAATGTTATTTGCAAAAAAGTTAAAAACAGAATAACCACTGAAAAAGCATTTTCCTTTGAATAGGGAATATCTCTATTTCTTGTTTGGTTTACACATCCAGCTTGGCAAATTACTGGTTTATCAGTGCTTGGCTGTGCATGATGCAGCATCTGATCGGAACAATTAACATGGGACAGAGAAGTCGTGGCAGCAGAGCCGAAGCCGGGACTTTCCTGGGAACCGTTTAAGATACTTGGCAGTTTATGCCAAACAGGCCTAAGCCATATGCAGGCAAATAACCATGCATTAAATAAACCTCCAATCTCCACGTAATCTCTCTTGGACATCTTTTTTCGTTTGGGTCCAAACACACAAAGAGAAAGAGCTAGCGCCACTGAGCATAAATCATCTTAAGTTGCTCAAGGGTGACATAATGTGAGTCAAGGCCCAGCACCCCGGGAAGAGGGAGTCCAGTACAGCAGAAATCTCGAGACTTGCCCCTGCTTCCTCCATGTCTGCGAGCCCATGTATGCTTGCTTCTGGTCCTGTTATTGCTCTAACTTTATAGCTTTTAAGGCCTAAACTTGTCCTATAAGTATTTGACAACCTACAGAAAACCTTTTCCTGGGTGACGGGGAGAGAAAGCAATAGGTGAATCTGACCAACCTTTTAGCACAAGACCTTATCCTCATTTAGGGTTGGAAATCAGTAGAGTAGAATTCTGGTACAGTTCCTTTTCCAAAGGAAATAACGTTCTCATGGAATCAGAGGCTTTGGAATTTATATGTGGCCACAGAGATAATCCTTTTCATAGAAAGAATGAACTAGCAAATAATTCCCAGCCTGGAGCATGCTTATCTCTTGCTGAATCCTACCCGTCCTCCCCCCCCCCCCATCCTCAATTTAAATAGTGTTCTTTATGGAGAAATACATACGTTTTCCCAGTGATTCTCAACTTGTGCTATTGTGTCTGGATTTTGAGGTTCAAGGTTTTTGTCTGGAGGAGTCTTGGGCTATTACCAAACTCACCCAAAATATGGAGGAGAGATCTCAGTTCAGGCTGAACTGCATTTGCTCGCCGAAAACTTCTCATTTGCATTTGCCTCGTAGCCAGTCTTTGTTTCTTGGAAAGCATTTTTCACACATGCTGAGCCTTGGTGAGAAAACATAAACTCCTGGCTTTGAAGAGTGCCATGTATGCAAATGTAAAAACGTGGTAGGATAAAGTATATCATCCTGCTGGGCCAACGCTGGCTTTCTAATTGCTCATTTCAGCTGGTGTCCATGGCGTTCGCGGTTCTGGAAGATTTAAGTGCAGTGCTGGGCGGGGTTTATGTGGGTAACCTTACCAGCATAGATGGATCAACCGAACCATCCAGATCTCTGAACTTGGGTTTTAATTCGACAGGCACTTTGAGTCTCAGTGTTTCTCTCATTTTACCAGCCAGGGAGCAGCCTGACTGTTCTGATAGAAAGCTCTTCCATTGCTCCAAGCATTAAGGTTCTTCTTTCAAGACCGAAGGTGTACAATCTAGATTTGAGGCCCAACGTAGTAGACATGGTTTTGGGAACCTATTTTCTCCCCCAGTTTAACTAAATGACTGAAAGTGTGGAAAAATGGAAGTAACTATTAGTAAGTGATATAAATATCTGGTCAGTTATTTTCAAAAGGCCTGACTGGGTTGTGGGTTTGATCCCTGGTCAGGGTGTGTATGGGAGGCAATTGATCAATGTATTTTTCTCACATTGATCTCTCTCTCTCTCTCTCTCTCTCCCTCCCTCCCTCCCTCCCTCCCTCCCTCCCTCCTTCCCTCCCTCCCTCTATATATTTAGGACTTTCTGTATTTTACTAGTATTTAAATTATTCTCAAAATTGGGCCTTAAATGTTGATTCAGGCACTGTGTGGGCAGAGCAGATGCATCTCCATGGGAACTATATTACAGAGTTAGTGACATAGTTTAGGGAAGGTGCCTACCATGTGCCTAGCATTGGTGCATTTTAGAAAAAAATCCTTGTCATCAAGAGTGTATAGTCAAGTAAAGAAAAGAGACAGGAAACTATTATTAATGATACAAGGATACAAGGTGGCATATGATCATGTATCTACATGTGTAGCACAGTTAGTCACACTGAGCCTTAGTGGTCCAGAGAAGGGAGACTTCAGATGGACGCTGGTGGGGGAAAGGTCTCAGGGAGCAGAAAGTACCTGAACTAGAGCTGAGATGAGGGGGGCTTGGGACAGGCAACGAGAAGGGGAATGAGAAATTGATGTGGTGTGATGATGGACAATGAGGCCAAAAGTTGGTGGGATAGTGGGACACATTGCACCAGATCCAAAAAGGGACACTATTTCCCTCCCTTGGTTAGTCATATTACTGTTTTTTTGCCTTAAAATGGGAAAGTGTGCTTAGTCTATCACCTTGGAGGCGGCTTTGGTACCAACTTGCCTGCCACCAGTGCTGTAAACGGAGGAGTTTCCCTGGCCACACAGACTAAGGGGATCCTTGTGTTTATTTCTTAGAAGAGCTGACCATTATCTGGGTCGTAGAATTGACGTTCCAAGTGCAAGTTAGATCATTTCCATTCATGGACATAAGTTAAATGCTCCTCCTTTAGGTAACTCATCTGAAAAACGCTGGTTCCTGCCACACATTCTTTATTTTCTCTTAAAGGACAAATGTTATGTACCCACAGGCTAGGGTAGGAGATCTTAAGAGATATTTGTTCAGCGTTTAATTATTGCACAGAAGACTCCAGCAGAGTGATTTCAAAGCCTTTCTGAATGACTGAATATTTAATTTTCTGTGCCCACAGCTGTCTAGTCTTATGCTTTATGGAGGCCTTTCATTTTTCTATTTGTCAAAGATATAAAACCACATCTCAAAACCCATGTAAAAATGCTATAAAAAGCATACATGATTAATAGGACATTTTCTACATTAACTGTCTTAACCAATTCTATTAAAAGAAAATTTAAAGAGTGTCTCCCCCTTTTTTCTCCTTCCAAGTTTTAGGGGGGTTCCAAATATGGCTGCCTTCTGTCAGAATCCCCTCTGATTGACAGGGTGGCTTATGATCATGACATAAAAAGAGCTTTCTTCTCCCCCCCCCAGCCCCCCAAATTGTTGTTTTAACCATTTCACAACTCGAATATATGAAAATGGAGGCAATGTACTTTATGTAAGATCACATCCATTTAGAATTTTATAGAGAACCATCAGGTGCCTTGGTGGCCAGATTACTTCACTGTTCAGGGCTACACCTTTTCAGTGGCTACACCTGAGGGTCACCTTCTCTCTCTCTCTCTCTCTCTCTCTCTCTCTCTCTCTCTCTCTCTCTTCCTCTCTCTCTCCCCCTCTTCCCTCTTCTCTCTCTCTCTCTCTCTCCCCCTCTTCCCTCTTCTCTCTCTCTCTCTCTCTCTCTCTCTCCCTCTTTTCTTCTCTCTCTCTCTCCCCTGCACTGTCCCCCATGCTAACCTGTCTGCAGACTTCATTTTGGGATAAATTAAATGACAAGAGAACTGAGGTGGTGATGGTCAGTTTTCAAAAAACAACACAGCACGTTGATGAGAAACAATCACCAGAACGCAAGCACTTGTAAGAAGCCCAGGATAAAAGAATCTTATTTTCTTGGCAAACCCCAAAGACGTTCTGCAATGACGAATGATATGACTGTTATCTTGACACCATACTCTCCCATGTTGAAACTGTTTATGAGAAACAAACATCATATGAAAAACAGATTGCCAGACACTAAGTAAATCACTGTAAAGGGTAGTGAGTCAAGTATTGCCAGTTTTACCCACATTGTCATTGTTATGATGTAACACATTCCTTGAGACTGATATTGTATCCAAATTTGGGCACAAAAGCCTCCTCTTGATCAGTTGGCTGGGAGTCCCTCTCTGTACAATATGTCACACACACACAGACACACAGACCCGCACACAGATTTGGATACACACCCCATTTGAATTAAGCACAAAGACAATCTAGAAAGAATGGAATATTAAAAAGGTGTACAGAGATTATACAAACTGTAAATTTCAGCCCTGCTTAACCCAGTAATCCTCTAAGCTCTGCTAGCAATGATTAATAAACAGTGGGTGTGCTAAACATATGGAAAAATCATCCCATCTGGACCATTTAAAACTAGGACATAGACTTTATCTTTGTTTATTTCATCCTTAGCTAAAAGGCTTATTATGAATTGCAATAATCCAAGAAGCCAGCCATGGAAGACAGACAAACTCTTTAGATAAAACCAAAAAAGCAAGTTCTGTAACCGAGGACCAGATGTATTTTTGGGTTTAGCCCTTGTACATATTTAGCCGAGCTTTTCAAGTGGTGAAGATTTGCATGTTTGTTTTGCAATACTAATGAATATGTTTTTGATTTACATTTTAGAAAATGGAAACTTTTATCTTCTCGGGGCTTTTGTAACTTAATGACTTCCAGAGGGCGGTTTGGTGTCCTCTTTTAACCCTTCATCAGGAGAAGTGTGTCTCCCCAAGGCCCAGCGCTCTATCTCACGGACTAAAACCCCTGAGATAATGTGGTTCCTTCGTTGCTGGAATGGCAAGGGTTGAAAGCTTTTGACTTTCAAGCTAGTGAAAACATATGTAAATGGCAAATTATTTTTAAACTAGGTTTAATGTGAATCTTGGGGGTATGAAGAATGACTCCACAGATGATATTTATATTAGATGAATAAGGGCAATTCTTAGAAAAACTTTACTTGGAGAGGTAGGATCTCGAGTGTTGGTTCAATTTCCTTAGACATCGAGATTGTTTTAGGAGCATGAGGGGAAAGGTCTCATTGGATTTTTTTTTCCTTCTGGAAGATTTCCTTAGGAGCCATTCTTTCTTCCTCTAAGTTTCTTTGAAGATGTTACGTGAAGAAATAAGAAAACACATTCTCCCCCTAAGACTTCCTTTGCTTATAATTTAGATTGGACAAGAACCTTATCAGAAATGGAAAAATTTCTCCCTGAGGGATAACAGAGTATTTTAGAAAGGAGATAACTAGGGCTTTGAACTCTCATTTATTTGACAAATTGGTCTAAAGAGATAACTTTTCTTCTAAATTCTTTCAGGAGTTTTTAAAATTAGAACATGTTTAAGTATGTTCTCAAAAGCCTATGTGAGAGCCATGCAACCTTTTAAATGCTTAACTTTCTAGGACAAACAAGTAAAGGTGTAATATCTCACTGAGCATGAAAGGGGGGATGTTTTACAATAGTTCTCCAAGGGCTGCTCGCGTTGGGGTTCAATGGAAATGTGCTAGCGAGGGCTGAGTAGTTGTTTGATAAGGAACCAATGGCGTTTTTATTATGTAATATCTGAAAGGCTTATGATCAAGAGCTCCTAAGCCCGATTCTTCACATGGGAAATCATTTCAGCCCTAGAGAATATTTTTTCCCACCCAGACTCTGCTAATAACTAGTTTTAACTTTCCAGAACAGTTTTTATGGTGTTGTATTAAAATTGGTTACATATTTGCTGTGAGTTCTTGGTTAGCAGGAATTTTCTAACACAATTTCCTGAAACCAAAAAAGGTTGAAATTGTGGTGTAAGAATTCTTTACTTTCCCTTAAAAATTCCTCCAAAAATATTTTAGATCCTAGAGGAAAAAGTACCTAGATTTAAATATTTAAAACTAGCTATTTTTCTTATTATTCATAATCCAAGTCTAGAAGGATACTTTTTCTAATGTGATTTTAACTTATTAGATTTTATATAAAAATTATTTATTAATAATGCAAATCTTAATTTGTCCTCCTTCTTCCCCTGTGTTAAAAAGGAGGACAACAGGTAACTCATAATTGTGAAAGCACAATGTGTCTGGAAGTTTGTCCTGGTTATTTTTAAAAAAATATATTTTATTGATTTTTTACAGAGAGGAAGGGAGAGGGATAGAGAGTTAGAAACATCGATGAGAAAGAAACATCGATCAGCTGCCTCCTGCACACCTTCTACTGGGGATGTGCCCGCAACCAAGGTACATGCCCTTGACCAGAATCGAACTTGAGACCTTTCAGTCCGCAGGCCGACGCTCTAGCTACTGAGCCAAACTAGTTAGGGCTGTCCTGGTTATTTTATCTTCACAAAAGGCCTATCTTAGATCTCATTACATAGGAAAAAATGGGGGCTTAGAGAAATTACCTAATCTGTGTGAAGTCATAGAATCAGGTGGATATGGAGCCAGGATTCAAACTCATGTCTTTTTTCCTCTCTCTCTCCCTCTCTCCCTCCCTCCCTCCCTCCCTCCCCCTTTTTTTCCTTCTCTCTCTTTCTCTCTTGTTTGTTGGTGCTCCTTATAATGAATGTGTTCAGAATACCAGGTACCTTGAATACAACAAAGCTGTTTAGGATAGAAAACCAGTTGCTGGTGGGATTGCTAGATGAATGTTTAGGAACAGCTAGTGAGAGAGAGTGGAGAAAATAATGGAGGGAGTCATGGCACAGTCAGGAATAGAATTGTGATAGCTTTGGCCAATTGCTCCTCACTTTTGCACAGGGTCCTTTAAGACACTGATGGAAGTTATTGACCCTTTCCCTAGGAAATTCCATAGACATAAACATTTTCTATATCAGGAATTTGCAGACCTGCTGAAGCTGTTCAAATAGGCAGATTCTGTGCTGAGTCCTTAGCCTTAGTCTTGCTACTTACTCTAACGCTTGGTCCATGGATCAGTAGCATCAGCTATCTCTTTAAGCTGAGCTTTGATTAGAGAAGAATGAATCTCAGACCTCACCCTAGACTTACTGGAGTAGAATCTGCATCTTACAAGATCCCCAGGTAAGGCCTCAGCACATTAAATTTTGAGAAACATTGGTCTAGGTAAGCATCAGCCAAGTAAGGTCAAGGGTAGACCCTTATGGGGGTGTTGAAGAAGAAGAGAGTAAGGGTAGTGAACACCGTGGTTAATGGTTGAGGTTGGCCATGAGGTTGTTAACAGTGGACATTTCTCACCTCCAGTCATGATGCAGAGGATCAGGGGCACTAGCAGAGGTTTTCTCATTCTTCTTATCAGCAACCTATACCTACGAGTTTCAATGACTAAAGCAGTTTTCACACAAGTCATTAAAAAGTCACAGTTAAGAAATAGGAGTTAGGTGGGAAATGACGAAGTCATAGATTTGATCTTTTAATTAAGCATCTTGGATTGAAGTCCACACACTCATTACAGTTTCTGATTTATCCCCATTCGTCCTGGCACATGGTTGCAGGAAGTAACTGAGCAAGGTGTCTTGTACATTATAGCCATTCACAATATTTTTTTTTTATCAGGAGTTGGAGGTCCAAGGGTTAACATGTGGGCACTGGCCCTGGCAAAGTTACCCTCAGGACTGGCATCATCAGGACCCTTCATTAGAACTCAGTTCTCCCTACCCAGAATGGGAATCTTAGTCATGGAGATGGTAGCCATAAAGATAAGTTTTGCTGCAAATGGACTCTTCACTTTTTTTTTTAAAAGTGGCCTTTTCAGCATGTGCAACTTTGTTAAGCATTGATTAACTGCTTTAGCCTAAAGATCCCTTGTGATATGAAAGTACATAGTATTTCTATAGCGTGTGGACAGTACCAGTGTTCTATTGGGAACTCTTTTTAGGTGGGAAAAAGACTTGAGACCCATACAACAGTGGGTCCAAGCAAGCAAGGTCAAGTACCCCTGGTTAAACTATTTCTATATGTCATGGATTTCGGGAGAAGGCACAGTGGAGTTTCCCATAATCAAGTAATTTAGTCACTTAGCACACATTCACTGAGAACTGGCTATGTTGTGGGTCTTGTGTGGTGATGCGCATACATTTAACACAAGGACATCTTTTCTATTCTTAAGGAAAGTCAAGTGAAATAAATATTAAGAAAGGTATAGTACTGTAAAAGCATATAGGAAAGTATCCTTATCCAAACTTGTTGGGAGAGTGTGGGCTTCCTGGAAAGAAGCAAAAGAAATGAAGAAAGTGACCAATACGTTCAGAAGGGTGCCCAGGGAGAGGGAATGGCATGTGCGGAGGTTCAGAGGTGTGGGAAAGGACGGCCTTGTCAGAGACTAAGAAATACCAATGCCATCAGAGGCTCTTGCCTGAGGATCCTGGAATAACCTTAGAGCTTGAGAAGGTATTTCCAGTCATGTAGTCTAAGCCACCCAAGATGCCTTAACAAATGATTACTCATTGTCTCTTGAATTACCCCCTCGTTCCCAAACAAGTCCATTGTTCTTTTAACAACTCTAATCAAGTCCTTCCACAGGAAGAAAGGAAATCTACCTTCTGTTTCTCATCATTGGTCCTAGTTCATCCTTTTCTTGTCACCAGGACAACTTGAAGCTTCCCCAGTTGTTAACAGTTACTGGTCTGTGACACCCCCTCCCCACGCCTTTTAGGGCCTGGATGCTGAAAGAGATGGGTAGTGTTGAATTAGACTAGTCATACAAGTAGTTGTACTTGTATGCAACTACTTGTACTTCATGCATTAAAATCCTACCATATCCCTAAACTGCAGTTTTATATAAGCTCTCAGTCAATCATAATATTTCATAGGGGAAAGGGGAGGCCAAATATTTGGCTTAAAGAGCTCACATTATTAAGATTATATTAAGGATTCAATTTTGTGCAAGCCTTCCTGTAAATTTCCCCTTGTCATCCACCAAGTCTCATACCATGCCACTGTTGTGCGGGCTTGAATTGTCAGCACACCTGTACTTTTTTAATGATTATGGCTAAACCTCAGTGCCAGCTGGCAAGAAAGGTCACATTTCATGGTGGTGTAATTGGAGACCCGTGTTTGTTAGGAATAGAGGTAGCAGAGCCTTGTTGGAAAGTTTGAGAACATAGACCTATTCACAAGCCACTTACCTTTGGTAGTGAATCATTTCTTAAATAACTGATTGGACCTCGATATTTTATTGTGACTGCTCCCTTATAGAGCCGGAGGATTAAGTTAGCAGTCAGAATTAGATATGTCTAGAAACCAAAGTAGAATCTGGGTTGTAAGAGAGGCAAGAGTTGCTGGTAATTGGGTCCAGTGTGTAATATGGGGTCCATAATACACTTCCACACCTTCTCTGTATATGATTGAAAAGATGATTTTCCTCAGCAAGTGGCCCTGAATCATCCTTATTAGTTCAAGACACATTTGCTCTTCTAATACTAAAAATGTAACTTTTACTTATTTCTATAGCCAGCCTTGCTCCCTAATGCAGTCTGTTGATGGACTACAGACACGGGGAGGCATCGTTACAATGCCTGTAGGCTTTAAAAGAATATTGCCAAAAGAAAAGATTCTGTATAAAATATACATTTTTTTTTTTCACAATGCTTAAATTGTAGACATGAACGGGGTTTGGGAGAAGATGAAGTGATATCTAAAAGATGAGAAATGCATAGCATTTGGGTTTAGAAAAATTTTAGTTTCATTTGCAGCAACACAGTGAAAATATCCAAGATCTAATCTTAAAATAAAACCTGGCTCTCAGAGACATGTGTAATAAATTAGCAGATTAAAGTTGTTTACACCTTTGGCATTTGTAATCTCATGTTTCTGCTTTAAATAGCTTTCCTGGCACTTATGTACTAGTTGTTTTTTTACCATGTAATTCTAAAAGTTGCATATGGCACATATTTTTGATACTTATCTCTACCATTTCTTTTTCAGTCTCTGACTCTAAGATGATTATTATTTAATGATATCGCTACTTCTCTCGTCTCTCTTTCTCCACATTAGCCACACTCCCAGAACTCTAGATATCTCCTTGGCACAAGAACTTTATTTTATTATTGTACTCCATCTGCCTAGAATATTCATTTCCCTCACTCGTGTCCTCACAATCTTTGCTTAAACATCATCTTCTAAATGAGGTCTTTCTTGACCACATCATTTAAATATCTAGCTTGTTCCCATTCTCTCCTTTATTTCTTCCCCTTGCTTTTTGCTCACTTTCGTATATTATATATACTTTGTTTTTCAAAATGTATTTTGTTTATTGACTAGAATAGACACCCCATAAAGGCAGAGGTTCAGCTCTATTTGGTCCATTGCTGTATTCCCTAGAGCAGTACTGCCTAGGTAACTAGATACTAAGTAATATTTTTTTTGGCAAATGAAGGGATTCCACACTAGTGAAGAGAGAGCCTACCATGGTCACATAAAGGTCTGATTAGTGTGTAGGTTGCCCCCTCCAAGGACATGATTTTCAGAGCCTGTCTCCTCTGTTGAACATCTCCTTTCCCATCATTTCTCTGAGGAATATTCACAGGAAATCAGATCAACTGAACACCTGACTTTCAGATTCAACAGAAAGAAGGTATGTGGCCCTTGGGGAGGAGGATGAAGGGGACAAAGGAGACATAGGAGAGGGGAGGGGCTTTGCTTCCTTGGAGACTGGCTAACATGAGAGTAGACTCCTGTTCAAAAGATCACCCCGATTCCTCTTTTGTACTCAGAACACACCCTCACATCTCTGGGCACTCAAGATTTGTCATGCTTTCACGAGATCCTTTTCTTGCAGTTGTAAAATAAAGCATCTTCATGGGTGGAGGGGGAAGGGAAGGAGGCGTAATTCATTTTTACAAAATGCTCTGAAATTCTTGCATGAAAGGTGCTAAACATGCAAACTGTTAGATTTTTATTTTTAAAGTTGTGCAAGCTATATATTTCCCCCATTAAATGTTCACTTGCCAGTTATTTTTCTTTCTGCCTGAAAAATAATTCCACCAAATCCTGTATTATCCAATTACTAAGGTAAGTTTGAAATGTAAAGATAAAATTATTATATCTTATTCATATGAAATGCTCCCAATTATTTAAAGGATACCATTAGCCATAACAGCTTTCATATCTTCATTCCCAATCTAAGTACCATTCGGTTATAGGCCTCTATCTCCAAATCACATAATAGAATAATGGAGTTGTAGGGCCTGCAATGGCCTCTCTCAACCCCATCCACTCTGCTAATTGCTTGACCTTTCCCAAAGTTAAAATGTCTTCATTTACTATCTTTAAATTATCTTAATATATTTTAATTTAAAAAGAATAATCTTTCATTGGTGGGAAAATTAGTCTCTTTCCAACACTTATCCTACCTCCTTCCTGTTAAGAAGATCCTGTATCCCCACCTAATTCATTCTGTTGCTTCTTGACAGTTTTTTCTTACTCAGTTGTCCATTGGGTCCTACTCAGAATATGATCTCTTTTTAAAACCAAAATGAAATTGGGAGTACTCATGGTTATGGGCTTTGTAACAGGACAGACCTGGCTGCCAGTCATTCTCTATCACTTGGTATGTGGAGGGGGTTGGGCAAATTATTCAATCACCATGGACCTCAATTTCCTGTGCTATTGAATAGAGACAAAAGAACATGCCTTACGAGGCTGTTTAAGGATGAATGCATTTCAGTGAAAGACTCTTGGGAAAACAACTATAGTTAAACAAGTTGGGTTTCCTGGTATTACTTGTTGCCTCAGAGAAGAGCATACACTGTGGGCAACTGTGGGATGTCTCAGGGGCATGAGGAAGAATCTATTATAGAATTTTGGCTTTGGGTGGGTGATGTGGAAAAAGTTGCTCTAGATTTGATGCTGTCAGAAAGCAGAGGCAACTCCCAGGTATGGAAACAGCCCAAGTGCCCATCAATAGGTGAGTGCATGTAAATGCTGTGGTGCATATATACAGTGGAGTAGTACTCAGCCATAAAAAAGAATGAAATCTTACCATTTGCAACAGCATGATGGACCTAAAGCGTGTTATGCTAAGTAAAACAAGTTAGTCAGAGGAAGAAAAATACCGTATTTTTTCGTGTATAAGATGCTATTTTTTTCTAAAGTTGTTAGACTGAAAATTGAGGAGCATATTATACAAGGAAGTCATCTAGGAGGGAGCCACATGGGTGTGTAGCTGCCTATACCTTGTCAAACAGGCTTTCTCCAATCATGAGTCTTTTTGTTACTGATGTCAGCTGATGCCATAATTGGAGGTGGAAGTGGAGCGTGCGTAGGTGCAAGATAAATACCAGTAAGTGATTGTCTTACTCTGTAAAATTCAAACTGAATGTAATCAGCTATGCAAAAGAGCATAAAAATAGAGCTGCAGAGAGACAATTTGGACCTCCTCCCACTGAGAGTATGATCAGACAGTGGGGAAAACAGGGTGAACAACTCCTTAAGATGCCAAAAAAGAAGAAAACCTTAAGAGGAAAACCAGCAAATGATTTAAAATATTGATTTCTTAATTTTGGGTTGGAAAAGTGGGGGGCATATTATACATGGGGGCATCTTATACACGAACAAATATGGTACCATATGATTTCACTTATATGTAGAATCTAAAGAGCAAAATAAATGAACAACCCAAATAGAAAGAGACTCCTGGGTACTGAGAACAGACTGATAGTTGCCAGAGCAGAGGCGGGCTGGGAGACTAGGTGAAAAAAGGTAAAGGTAAAGGGATTAAGAAGTACAAATTGGTAGTCACAGAATAGTCACAGGGATGTAAAGTACAGCTTAGGGAATCTATCTAAACTAATAAAAGGGAAATAGTAAAATTAACTGTTTCTTCGGGACGGGGTAAGCCACGCCCACCAGCCAATCAGAGGGACTGTATGCAAAATAGTCCAGTCAAGATGGCGGAGGCAGGAGCCGGGAAGAAGCCACAGACTGCGGCCTCTGCCGCAAATAGAGGTGGCAGCCGAGGGAGGGAGCAGCCAGCCTTGGGGGCTTTGATGGGCCTGGATGGGTCCCAGGGAACACACGAACGGAGGCTGCTAAGCCTCGGAGCTACCCACTCAGGCCCATCGCAGCGGGGGCGACCAGCCGGCCCAGGGACTGTGATCGGCCTGGGTGGGTCCCGAGGCACACACGCACGGAAGCTGCTAAGCCTCTGTGCATGTGTTTCCTACGACCCACCCAGGCCCATCGGAGCCACAGCAGTGGTGGGCTGGCTGGGCAGCTGGAGGATTTAATGAGGGAAGCTTTAGTGAGGGAAGGAGAGCTGCTCCCTTTTTCTCACACACGCCTCCTGGGCCCACTCTCTCGCTGGCTCCATTTTCTCTTACACAGGGGCAGGGGTCTCCTGTGAGAGGCCCTATCTCCCTTCAGA
>PVJC01030466.1:0-21171 GCA_004026665.1 Murina feae | reverse complement strand
TCGCTGTTTGCAGGCTGGCCACAGCCCCCAGCGACCCAAGCTCCCAGTGAGGCTGGCTGGAAGCAGGTATCTGGGGTTTATTTATCTTCTATAATTTAAACTTTGTTGCCTTGAGCAGAGGCCACAGCCTGCCTAGGCAGGCAGCTTCCTTCATCACCAGGGCACTGAAGCCTCCTGTTTGCTCTAGCTCTGTGGCTGCCGGCCACCATCTTGGTTGAGTTAATTTGCATATAGTCACTGATTGGCTGGTGGATGTGGCTTGGGATGTAGCAGAGAGATGCAATTAGCATATTACTCTTTTATTAGATTAGATGGGCTTTATTATGGTGAGGTATGTTCCCTCTATTTGCACTTTGTTGAAAGTTTTTATCATAAATTGATGTTGAATTTTGTCAAAAGCTTTTTCTGCATCTTTTAGATAATTTTTATCCTTCATTTTATTAATGTGGTATATCACCTTGATTGATTTCCTGATGTTCAATCATCCTTGCATCAGTGGAATAAATGCTACTTGACCATGGTGTATGATCCTTTTAATGAATTATTGAATTGTTTGCTAATATTTTGTTGATTTTTACATCTATGTTCATCATGGATATTGGCCTGTGATTTTCTTGTGGAATCCTTGTCTGTTTTTTTTTTTTAATTTTTAATTTTTATTCATTTTTTACAGAGAGGAAGGGAGAGGTATAGAGAGTTAGAAACATCAATGAGAGAGAAACATCGATCAGCTGCCTCTTGCACAACCCTACTGGGGATGTGCCCGAAACCAAGATACATGCCCTTGACCAGAATCGAACCTGGGACCCTTCAGTCCGGAGGCTGATGCTCTGTCCACTGAGCCAAACCGGTTAGGCCTTGTCTGGTTTTGATACCAGGATAATGCTGGCCTGGTAAAATGAGTTTGGAAGTGTTGTGTGCTCTTTCATTTTTGAAAGATCTTGAGATGGATTGGGTGATTCATTTGAAAAGGATTCTTATATTTGTTCAATTACAGTAGGCATATAATATTAGTTTCAGGTGTATAACATAGTGATTAGGCACTTATATATCTTATGGATAAATCTAGCACCCATCTGGCACTATAAATAGTTATTGACAGTCTTATTGACTACTAGAAGCCTGGTGCACGAAATTCGTGCACGGAGTGGGGGTGGGGGAAGTGGTGGTGTCCCTCAGACCAACCTGCACCCTTTCCAATCAGGGACCCCTTAAGGGATGTCCAACTGCCCATTTAGGCCAGATCCCACAGTGGGATCAGGCTTAAATGGGCAGCCGGACATCCCTTTCACAATTCAGACTGCTGGCTCCCAACCTCTCGCCTGCCGATTGCCCCTAACCACTCCCCTGCCAGCCTAATCAACGCCTAACTGTTCCTGTGCCAGCCTGATTGTCCCTAACTGCCCTCCCCCTGCCAAGCTGGTCCCCCCCACAACTGTCCTCCCCTGCAGGTCTGGGTCCCTCCCAACTGCCCTCCTCTGCTAGCCTGGTCCCCCCCAACTGCCCTCCCCTGCAGGCCTGGCCCGCCCCCCAACTGTCCTCCCCTGCAGGCCTGGGTCCTTCCCAACTGCCCTCCCTTGCTGGCCATCTTTGACCACATGAGGGCAGCCATTTTGTGATGGTCAATTTGCATACTACTCTTTTATTAGACAGGATGCTCCCTATGCTGCACTTTATATCCCCATGACTATTTTTATAACTGTAACTATTTTTATGATTTTTTATTGCTTAGAAGGATTTTTTAAAGTTTGGTTGAATTCACCAGAGAAGCCATCTGGTCTTGGACTTTTATTTGTTGGGAGGTTTTGGATTACTGATTCAGTCTCCTGACTAGTAATCAGTCTGCTCAGATGTTCTATTTCTTCATGATTCAGTTTGGAAGGTTTTAAGTCACTAGAAATTTGTCCATTTCTTGTAGGTTAGGTTCCTCTAATTGTATTTCTGTGGTATCAATTGTAATGTACCCCCTTTCATTTCTGATTTTGAGTGCTCTTTTTTTTTTTCTTGCTGAGTCTAGCTAAAGGTTTGTCAGTTTTATCTTTTCAGGGAACCAGCTCTTGGTTTCATTGATCCTTTAAATTATATTTCACTATTTTTTCTATTTCTGCTTGGATCTTTATTTCCTTCTGACTTTAGGCTTCATTTGTTCTTTTCTTTAGATCCTCGAGGTGCAAAATTAGGTTGAGATTTTTCTTATTTCTTGAGGTAGGCATTTATCACTATGAACTTCCCTCTTAAAAAACTTCCCTCTGCTTTTGCTGCCTCCCATCAGTGTTGGTATACTGTATTTTCATTTGCTGCAAGATATTTGTTGACCCATTGGTTGTTCAGTGGCACGTAGTTCAAGCTCCATGTATTTGTGAATTTTCTAGTTTTTTTGTAATTGATTTCTAGTTTTATACTATTGTGGTTGGGCAAGATGCTTGATATGATTTCAGTCTTCTTAAATTTGTTATGACTTTATATGATCTATTGTGTTAATGTGGACTTGAAAAATGTGTATTCTGTTGCTTTTGGATGGAATGTTCTGTGTATCTGTTAAGACTGACATTTCCTTATTGATTTTCTTTCTGGATGCTCTATTGATGTTAAATGGGGCATTAAGAGTTCCCTGTTATTGTATGCTATTTCTCCCTTTAGGTCTGTTAATATGCGCTTCATATATTTAGGTGATCATGCACACATCTTCATTCCACTGGCTATGATGAAGGAAAGGACCAGCTTCTCCCATTGTGCTCTGAGTGTCCCCCCGCTTTTTAATCTTCGATGAAAGTATTACATATGCCCTTCTTCCCAGCCTGCCTCTGCCCACCCAGCCCTAGACCTTCACCCGCCCCTTGTTGTCTGTGTCCATGGTTTATGCATATATGCATGAGTCCCATTTTTCCTTGACTATACAAGGAATTCCCAAAGGTATCCCTTTTCCTGAAAAATCAGTCTCTACCTCTATCATTTCTATTTGCATGCTAGCAAACACACTCATAGACAAAATGCCTCAACTCCATCGCTCAGCTCTATTTTAGAGCAAAGTTTCTCATGAGTTCTATAGCCGTTTGTCCCTCTTTACATTCTATTACTTAAAAAATTGTATTTTCATTTTTCAGTGTTCAAAAATCACTGCTGTGATTAGAAATGTTTTCTTGGAGACATTTTCCTGTTAATTTACATGCAGATTTACCTAGAGAGACAGACAGCAAGTCTTGTGGTTTATGCAAGTGAAATCACAGTTCTGAATTAATAGTTTTGCAACTGGCTGTATTTCAGTCACTGAGATTTTCCTATTTTAGTAGTAATAGCTCCTATTCTGTAATACCTTGAAAGGATTTATCTTACCGAATTTAACCATTTTGTTATTGATGGAGATCCAATTTTTCCCTGCAATAATTTATCCTTGGATATTTTTCTTCACGAATGTTACTTCTTTTTGGAGATACAGAAAGTGTGACTTCCAGGTCATTTCTGACTACTCACTCCAGTTCCCACCCAGCTGGCTTCCATCCCGATTGTTTCATAGAACCTCTTGGTCATGCCACCACTTCTGTTTTATCTTCCTGTCACCTTTCTCTCAAACATTTGATGGTTGACACCCCTTCCTCTTTGAAATCCTCTTTACTTCTGGACTAAAACCCTTTTCTGGTTTTCCTCCTCCGTGGGCGCCCCTTAAGTTTTCCATGTTGGTTCCTACTCTATTGGTCTCTAAATGTTGAAGTGTGTCAGGCAGCACTGAGTGCTCTTTACTCAGAATTCTCTTCCTGGATGATCTCAAATATTCCTGTTTCGAAGTGCCACCTACGTAATGTCTTCTAAATTCCTACCCCAGTCAAGGCCTGTCCTGAGTTCCAGGCTAGTACCCAACAGCCGGCAGGACATCTGCATTGGAATACACATCACTGAAGCATCCATCCTCACACGTCCAGAGAAGGCGATCTCTTCTTCGATCTTCATCTATTACAACTTGAACTACCAAGCTGCTCAAACCCTAACATTGGATTTTATTCTAGAATTCTACTGTAAGTTATTGGATATTCTTTCCTAAATGTTATGGGACCTGGACACACTGTTTCACCTCTACCCCTTCCTTCAATCACAGCCATCACTATCTCTGGCCTTGATCTCTGCAAAGGCCTGACATTCGTCCTTCCCAGACCATTTTCCATACAGCTGCCAATAAACTCCTGTTGGAGTATTGAGCTCTGGCTTACCCTTCAATGGCTTATAGTTGCACCTAGAATAAGGAAGGCCTCAGGTAACTGGTCTGCCACTCTATCCAGCCTTAACTCCTGCTTCGTCTAACATGTACCAAGCTCGTTCTTGACTCAGGGCCTTTGTGCACACTGTTCTTTCTAATATAACTCTGCAGGTTAGTCCTTTTCACTAACCAGGTCTCAGTCACCTCCCAGAACCCTGTCCCAACCACTCCATCCAAAGCCAGGCTCTGTTATTCTCAATTATGGTGTTCATGTGCTTGTTTTGACTTATATAAAGTTCCTATCATTCGCTAGTTTGCATGTGATATTTGGAAAGGGTATCTTAAGCCAGGATTTTGAAACCATCGTTTTACTATTTATTCAGACTGTTGCACTGAGAGGCAGTAGAGAGCCAAGTACACGGGCTCCGGACTCCCCTGGTTGGAATCTCAGATCCTCTGACTAAGTGTGATGCTGGGGAAAGTACTCTTTGCTGGTTTTCTCACTGGGAAATGGAGTTTATATACCCACCTTTTTTGGAGGCAAAGATTAATTAAGGATGATGTGGGGCATATGATTAAATCTATGATTTTTCAATTACTATAAAAATCTTAAAACCTCAAGTATTCTCTCTGCACTTTGCTTATCTCTAAAACACTTAAGTGTTTTTGAATGAAATAGCCAGTAATTTCCACATACTTTACCACTCGGGTTGGAACTTCTATCTACTCTACAAAACTAATTTCTTAGCTATTTTGAGGGAATCAAAATTCCCATGGTAATGGTTAGAGGGTTCATTCCCTTGTGAGCTGCCCATGAAGAATTTCTAGCTGATATAACAGGAGTCATTTGAAGCTCATGGGACCTTGTGAACCAGAGAAACAATTCCTTCATGGGTGGACATGAATTTGGCTCACGCTGATCATTGAGAGAGCGCAGGGGATTTGCCTGCAGGAGCAGAGAATGCTATTTTCTCTGTTCATAAGAATGAAACAACAGAACTTAAAAATACTAATCTATTACCTACACTGCCCTCAACAAGATTTCCCTAGAAATACACAAAAGTAGTAGTAATACGATGCCCTGACCGGTTTGGCTCAGTGGATAGAGCGTCAGCCTGCGGACTGAAGGGTCCCGGGTTTGATTCCGGTCAAGGGCATGTACCTGGGTTGCAGGCACATCCCCAGTGCGGGGTGTGCGGGAGGCAGCTGATCGATGTTTCTCTCTCATTGATGTTTCTGACTCTCTGTCCCTCTCCCTTCCTCTCTGTAAAAAGTCAATAAAATATATATAAAAAAACAACAAAAAAACAACAACAACACATACTTAAAAAAAAAAAAAAAGTAGTAGTAATACGAAAGAAAAATATGAAAGCAATCAGTGGCCTGGCCTATAAGGTTACTAAGAAGTGATCAAGAATATCTGAAAATAATTAGGACACTAAATACCTTCTAAGTGGCCACTTTTCGTTTATTATGAAAGCTAGTCAAGACACCAGACAGTTTTAAAAAGGGTAGAATTAATATTTTATTGTCATTTATAATCAGATGGTAGTTGAGTATATAGTCTCTATACTTGATCTATTTTTTTTTTTTTTGTAAATAAAAAAAAATTACAAGAGCCAATGGCTGGCTAACATGATTAAATGAATTGATTGATGGTGGCTTCGAGTTTTTCCTTATTAGCTCCAGAAAACTCACCCACCTGTTAAGAAAATATTGAATTGACATTAGATGGTATAGCACTGTTAGCTCTACTATGTGCACAAGACGTGATCACAGAATGGGGGCAAAGGAGAGGTATAATCTTATTCAAAATTAACACCTTGGAAAACACAGTTTTAAGTTAAAAACTAAGAGAAAATAGCCCCTCAAGAACAGGCAAAAGACTCAAATACCTCCTAACAAAGACAAATGTACTTGTTATGGAGCATGAAGTACCAATCACGGATTTAGTGACGAGGTCTAGCAAAGACCAATTTTCAATTAGATGCCACATTATGTACTCCAGTCAATGAAGAGTGACCTATTTGAGTAGTTCTTAAAGTAAACAATGGGGACAAGCTTCTCAGTATGAAGGAATAAGTAATTTCCGTTTCCTCATTTCTATTACTCAGCTCTCTTCAAGATTAGATGTGCCTACCTTTTGTCCTTTTTTAAAAAACTGGAAGGTTGGCATGCATTTCACTTCACACTCTGCAGCAACATCCTGGGTTGGGGGCGGGGGGATAGTTGGAGAGAGAATAAAAATAAAACTTAGTATTGAACTTTGACAGAAGCACGGAATCCAAAACTGGATTCTTTTTTTCTGTTGTATACTCCATATCTCAGTATTAGGCCTTTATTTAGCGCATAAAAATCGACAGTGAATGTAACGGTAACACAAAACCCTCGTTATAGTCTGTTAAAATTCTCACTAATATGTACTCTCCTCAGAGGGGCACCAAGGAAGGAGCAGAATGCTACTTGTGTCAGGTACTATCCGGTGATTCAATAAGCTCTAGTCCAATTACTAGATATTGGCTATTTCAAGAATCTCATAAAGCAACAAATTCTTCAACTGTACTCAGGGTTATAATCCCAACTCTTCCTCAGCATTAACACCTCTAATCTTTGCTCCTAGTTTTTCCAGATTTATTATGGGCATGAGGTAGAGATGATGATCATAAAGGCTAAAGGCCAGTGTGTTAGAAAGAGGAGCAAACTACTTCTGAAAAAATTGTTCAAGAATAATGTCACAGAAATCTAAAGGGGCAAGCACTCATTCTTGTTGTTTTTTTTAATTAAAATTTTACTTGTCAGTTCTCAAACCCGGCTGCGTTATCAGCATCGCCTGAGGGGCACTACGAGGCTGAGCCCCACCTGACGCTGACCGCAGAACCTTGGTGGGCCACCCAGCTTTGAGACAAACGGGCAAACTCAGAACACGATAAATCGGGCTGGTGGTGCTGTCTTCCTTCTCCCCGATGCGGCTCTTCCCACATGTAAGATTCTTCTGCAGCTCAAAGGCCATCAAGCATTCCTCAGTTTTGTCACAGGAACATTTAACACAATACTCTGTTTGCATAAGGTCTGGAGGGAAATGCCATGAAAATAGTCTTGTTTGGACAAGTGTCTCAGATGTAGAGGATGCTAAGGACTGAATAGTGCCCGCTTGGCACTCGAGAGAGGATCAGGTAAGGAACGGAGAACCTCACAGCCCCTACGCAGCAAAACTGTGCAGGGGAGCAACCTGGGCAGCAGGGCCCTCAGACCCAGGTCTCGGAAACAAAAAAAAACGTTGATGGGATTTCCCTGGCCACGTTATTTCAAAATGTCATGGTCAATCTCCCCAAAATGTCAGGTTGAGTTGGACAAATTTTAATAGTGCTGAGTCAATACTGCAGGAACACAGCATTCCTATCAAAATCTACTATGGACTTGACCTTTGCTATCCAAAGTTAATGTGTTACTTTTAACCCTTTTGTTTTCCTCTTGTTCTGTGGACTGGTTTGCTATTTCTGTAGTGATTTCAAAGTTATGCGCACTTAAAAATTGAGTAGTTACCCGCGAGGTTTTGAAAACATTCTTATCACTTCCCTCTTAGAAAGGAAAAGCCAGGCTACTCCCCAATAACACCTCCACTTCCTGTTTTGTGAGTTTCTTTTTGGTGAACAATCTAGAATTGTAAACTTACACAGTGAAATTCTGGGGTGTATGTGTGTGTGTGTGTGGATAAGTTCTGACACCTGCATAGTTATACAGACACCACCAAAACCAGGACACACAACTAACTACTCCCTCACTCTCCCCAAACCCCCTTCAGCTTCTTTGTAGTCAAACCCTCCGCTCACCCCACCCCCTAGCAACAACTGACCTGTTCTCCATCCCTACAGCTTTACCCAGTCTCTGATTTTTATTGGTAAGTGTAACAAGACTACATTTTTACCTGGTTAGTTTTATTGGCTCTGGCTAACACTCCATATAACGAAATAACTTTAGACCTGCTTTTGTCAGTTCTATCAACTCATTTCTGGCTGTTCTAAGATGTTACAGAACTATCAGGGCTAAATCACTTGTTTTAATTTACCCAAGTACCATGCCCCGCAGAGATCTGGAAGCCCCTCACTCCCAAGGGGCTAGCACTCACACTTCGCTGTGAATACTAAGTTTTCCTTGTGCAGCACATTATGTGCCCATGCCTCCTAACTGTCCATTTGAATCTACTGCACCCGAAAGATAACTTCTTCCTATCCTAGGGTTTATAGATCCTTCTTTCAAAACTGTATGCTGCTTGCTCCAAAGACATTACAAATGTATAAATTACCCTAAGTCTGACATTCATAGTCGGGAGAGACCTGTATATAAATTTTAAAAACTAATTCAGTTATTAATCATTCTATCTATTGAACGATATGACCTAATGTTCAGAAATGAGATGTAATTTTTACCCTTTCTCTGTATTCTTTTAAGAGTCGAAACGAGGTGATGATTTTACCTAGAGTTTCCAGGCAACCAGAAGATCCACTCATGTAATTCATGCATTCCATGGCGAAATCACTCACTGACTGTTTAAGGAACTGCTTTGCGTTTGAATGACCTGCCTTGCTAATTCTGCTGAATGACCAGGTGAGGAGGAGCCCACAGCGACTGCAGCTATGTATGTGTATGTGGTGATCAAAGGGTTCTGGAATTAGTTCAACTTTTACCTCTGCAACAGATAAGGCTATTTATTTAGGTGGTTGTCCTGGCAGCTGTTAAAGGTATTCACTCTTTAGAATAGGGAGGCAAAGTGAAAGGCCCCCAGTGCGTGAGTGGGGCATGTCAAGGTTTGGGAACTCTCAGGGTGATGATGAGTACGCCAGCCGGACTCGGAAGAGCAGGTCAGTCCTGCCTGCACATCTGCTCCCTGGAGGCGGCAAGAGCGCTGGGCCTCGGCCCAGCACGGGGCAAGGCTCAATGCACCCCCTTCCCCCTCCCCACCTCCCCGCAACTCTGCCTTGATTGACATACCTCTGTGCTACACACAGTCCACGGGGATGCTAAGCTGTTCTCATAGTTCCTATGAGGATTAAGTGACCTAACGCATGCAGAGCATCTAGCACATGGCATTCCTTTCCGATAAAAACGTGTTCAGTTGCTATTTGACAGGGTCAGCACCAAAGTTTCTCTCAAGGCTTTTAGTTGGAAAAAACCCTTGCTCCCTGCTTTAACCCAGCGCGCACTATCTAGTCTCAATTCTTTTTTCCCCTAAAACTATGCCACACGCCAGAACAATAGCTTGACAACCATTCATTTTACACCTACGGCCTGCCAGAAGGTGTGCTTAGTGAAGAAGCAAAGGTGAGTAAGACAGAGTTCCTCACCCCAAGAAACCTGGAGACTAACAGTCCAGGAGAGACGGGGGCCACTATAAAGACTCAATGAATGTTCAACATGTGCCAGGTGTTGTTCTAAGCACATTCTAGGTGTTACCTCCTTTCACCCTGACGACTCTTCTATGATGTTGCGTTGACACTGCCATTTTACAGAGGATTAAACTGAGGCACAGAAGAGATAAAGCCTGTACAGCTGACAAGGGACCGAGCTGGGGGAGAAAGCAGGCAGTCTGCTAGGGAGAGGACCCACCACATTCCACAACCGTAAATGCAAGAGGAAACGGGGACGAGGACACCATGGGGACAGAGGCAGGGAAACGAACCTAGTCTGGGGCATAGAAGGGGGCAGCTGGAGAAGGGCTCCTGGAGATGGGAAGCCTGCAGCCAGGACTTCATCAGCTACAAAAGGCAAGGCCGTGTCCGCAGAGAACAGGGTGTGAGTGAAGGGACGCGTGTGGAATTGGTGAATGTGCTGCGGGAAGGTCCTCGCAGATTTAGAAAGTATAACCTCGTACCCACTTTTATCGACCCTTCAGTACACTCCGTAGTCGCTCAGTGAATATGCAACTTTGGCCAGCGGATGGGGCAAGTATTAGCTCCTGACCACAGTGAAAAACCAAGAAAAACCAAGGCTCACGGAAGGATGAGCCTGAAGCAGAAGACACTGAGCTAGGACGGGAACCAAGGTCTAGCGCCTCTGCTGCCCCTGGGGCAGGGCGAATGCCCGCCTATCTCTACAGAGCGCCCAGTGAGACGCCCCAGCTGGCTCTCCTCGTTCAGGGGGCTGAGACGCACGGTCCCATGCTGGGAACCTGATCTGCACCCACCACACCACAGATTGGCCTCAAGTGGGGAAGAGCAAGGGCTGGGAAGCCAGCCGACCGCATGTGAAACCCAGGCTCTGCCACTGCACCACCTCACACCTCTGTTGTTCTCTCCTGTAAAAGGGGGGTGACAGCACAGAATTTGAATGAATCCATGCGTGTAAGGCACAGGACAGTGCCTGGCCCCGGCCCATAAAGCGCCAAACAAGCATCTGTTATTCAACCAACCTGGAATCTTCCCCTTCATTATTCTCTCAGCTCTCTACTAGGCAACCTGAGTGTTTTTTCCTTAAAATCGTTGGGTTTTCTAACTGACCAAAATCAATTGAGACTAGAATAGTGTGTGCCTATACTTCCTCATGTCATTACTTCACAAGAACCTTAAAAGTGGTCTCCACGTTTGGTTGTAACCATCAACTCTCTAGTACCGAGGCCTCAACCATCTATTTTTACGCTTATTTTAGGATGCGGCACCCATCCCTCCTGATGTCTGCGATGAAGCTCATAGTTGGCACAACTGCCTATTCCTTCAAAAGAAAATGCTTTAGCGAAGTAGCATCCCAGATTTCCAGCCACGTACCTGACAATCATCCACGTCTACTTCAAGGAACACCACATTAGAATACTTTTCAGAGAGGGACTGGAACATTTCAAATAAAAAATACACAAAGAATTAGAACTTGTTAATGGCAGTTTTAGTCTCAACCTTCTTAAACGGACATGTAATAAAAGATGCCAAAATTTAGACTAGGGACCAGGGGAAGCATAAAGGGCATATATTTTCTCTGAATCAAATTCCTCCTAGAGCAGTGGTTCTCAGCCTTCCTAATGCCGCGACCCTTTAATACAGTCCCTTTAATACAGTTCCCCAACCATAAAATTATTTTCGTTGCTACTTCATAACTGTAATGTTGCTACTGTTATGAATTGTAATGTAAATATCTGACAGGCAGGATGTATTTAGGCGACCCCTGTGAAAGGGTCGTTCGACCCCCAAAGGGGTTGTGACCCACAGGTTGAGAACCGCTGTCCTAGAGTAAAATAACCCGAGGCCCCAATTTCAGAGAGTGGGGCCCATGTTTCAAAATGAACTAAAGCAAAACCATTTAAGATAACGGAATGAGCTTTGACAGGTTGTCTTCAATGGGCTAACTTATTTAGGTTGTTACATTATTACTTTTAGACCAAAGATCAGACAACCACCAACTCACAAACTCTTTTTGTTTTCTTCTAGGGTTGTGACCACCCATCCAAAGAACACAAACACCTTACAGAGCAGGAGGTGCTTCATACTCACATGAAAGAAGGGCTTGATCATTTTGCAAGGCCCACACCACGTGGCGGAGAAGTCAACCACTACCAGCTTATCTCCTGCACCGTTCAAGGCTTCCTGAAAAGCATACTGGGAAAAGAGAAAGGTATGTGCTAAAAGCCCCAATAAAACCTGATAAACTGTGACACAAAGCACAATTGGAGGTCCTGGAAGCAAGACCTATCTTTTAATAGAAAAACCCAAAGAAACTGCTTTAAAAAAAATCCTTTGGTGTTGGTAATGTTATTTGGTAAGATGTATATAGTGTATCAACATTCATGTGTCTATGAATATTTTATAAAATATTAGTCAATCTATATCCAAACTAAGGAAAAAAATAGACAGTTGTATCAAAAATGTTTCCACATCAAATCTAGGTACAGTGTAATCTCATTTCTCAAACTTAATTCGTTCTGGCAGGCTGTTCGAAAACAGAATCATTTTTTCCCCATTAGAAATAATGTAAAGTGAATTAATCCATTCCAGATTCCCAATGATTCCATTTTAACCTTCCTTAATATAGAGTATATGTCTACTCTGTTTTATCTATAAATAAATACCTTAAAAACAAAAAAAAACATGAAGTGTAAGTGAAAATTTTACAAAAACTAAAGGAAATGTACAGTGAAAATGAAAATTTTACAAATTATAAGCAACAAAAGGATGAAAATATTCACAGCACAGTGTCCTGATATCTTAACAGTAGTAAACTGACTGATATTTGTGCAATTTCTCCTTTGTCACCTGAGAGAGATGTGACTCATCATACAGGTATCAGCATGAAAGGGTTGCAAGGTTGAGAAGTGAATTGTTCAAGATGAGAGACGTTTGAGAAACCAGGTTTCACTGTATTTTGGACACATTTACTAAATGCTTAACTGGTGAAAGGGGATCACCTGAATTAAGAAGTCACAAAGACACAGAATTTTGCTATCTACAACACAAGTTTTTTTGTTTTTTAAATTCTAACACTTTAAATTAACATTTCCTATGGTGGAACTTTCCAAAAGCAAAAGAAAGGAAAAGTAACCTCCTCCAAATGCTTACATTCAATCACTGGCGACATGAAGCATATTTCCTTGTATTCTTTTTAATGGAGTTCCCAGAGTTCAGATCAGAACTGAGTATGGTTGACTTCTGCCCTTTATCTCAAAACTCGGCCCTCATTGGACCAAATGAAAGCCCGTTCTAGTTCCTCCTAAGGAATGTACCTTAAATAAAATGCCAGGAGCAGAAATGACCAAGAAATCCCTTACCACCGACCTCCGTGAATAATTTACCAATGGTCTTGGTATTGTAACCCTGGGAACCTAACCTTTCAGTTAAAAAATTCATTTTAACCACAATTAGTCAGTCAGTGCTGATCAAAACCGGGGCAACGGAAGAGAAATCAAAACACAAACATCTACATCCGAAGTCTAGGTTTTCTTCAAGGAGAAAATGCGGATCACACTGGTCTATTTAAAAACGAACGTTCCCCTCCTCTGATAGCTAAGAATCAGATCTGGTCCAATAGAGAAAGGGAAAGTACCTAAATCACCACCAAGACCTCGAGTGAATTCCTCTGAAGGAGTTGCATCTCTAGATTTCTAATTTCTACTCTTTTGGGAAATAATTCACAAATAGTGTTTCGAGAATGGCATGTCATTACTTATGTACCCTTCTCAGTTACACAGGTACAAACTGTTCCCCTACCTTTGGGGGTGTGTGTGTGGGGAGAGTCAAGTTAGAAGTATAGAAATTGGCCCTAGCTGGGGAGCTTAGAGCACCATCCTGATACGCCAAGATTGCAGGTTCGATCCCTGGTCAAGGCACATACACGAATCAACCAATGAATGCCCACATAAGTGGAACAACAAATTTCTCACCTTCCCCTCTAAAATAAAAAAGAATTCTTTCCAAATCACCACTGGTTTTTCCAGATGAAATTTTTAGGTCAAACAAGCCATTCTACACACTCAAGATCCAGACAAGACAGGGAAACGAGTCAAGGAATGACACCGTCTGGTCCGGCGAATACAGTGGACCCTTGAACAACCCGGGCGTGAAGTACATGGGTCCATTTGTAAATACTTTTTCAATAAGTATAGACAGCACTGTACATGTTTTCTCTCTTCCTGATGACTTTTTTTTTTCTAGCTTACATGATGGAAAGAATCCAGTATAGAGCACAGATCACACAGGTGTTAGCTGACTGTCAGCGTGATCTGGAAGGTTTTCCCTCAACAGCGGGCTATTTGCGGAGAATCAGAAGTTCCACCCACCTTTTCAGTTGTGTGGAGGCCGATGTCCCTAACCCCTATGCTGTTCAAGGGCCGACTGTATACTGTCTTGTGAACAGGCTGGCTCTCAGTAAATGCTTGGTAAGATTACTTTCAACATCGAATATTATTTCAAACACTCTCAAGGAAATCCCCCAAACAACTCAGAATCAAATTCCAGCAAAGCTACCTGATATCTGAGACGAAAAAGGCACGCAATGGGAATTTGGGGCTCAAATGAAACTGAGTTAGAGCCTGGTACGTGTAGACTTCACAACCATTTCTCGTCTCTTGATGTTTAGAATTTACCTAAAACAGACATCAGTTTGAAATGATTCAAAAGCAAACCACAACCCCTAGCTCCCAGAAACTAAAAATGAAGATCAATGGTCTTCTTCACTGACAAATATTTTAATTAAAAAAAAAAATCCTCACCCAAGGATATTTTGTCCATTGATTTTTTAGAGAGTTGAAGGGAGGGAGGGAGGAGGAAGGGGGAGAGAAAGGGAGACGCCCTAGCTCTTTGGCTCAATGGACAGAACACTGGTCTACAGACCGACCGGTCCTGGGTTTGATTCCAGTCAAGGGCAGGCACCTTGGTGCAGGCTCCCCCCTGGCCCAGAGCCCTGGTCAGGGCTCAGGCAGGAGGCAACCGACTGATGTGTTTCTCTCAGTCTTTCCCTCTCTCTTCCACTCTCCCTAAAAAAGTCAATGGAAAAATATCCTCCGGTCAGGATGAACCAAAAAAAAAAAAGGGAGAAAGACATCAATGTGAAGAGGCACATCAACTGGTTGCCTCCTACATAACCCCCAAGTGGGCCAGGGATGGGGGACTGAACCTGGAAACCAGGTATGTGCCCTGGTGGAATGGGAATCGAACCAGAGACCCTTTGGGCAGACACTCTAACCATAGGGCCCGACACAAGTATTTTAAAAACAAAACTACGTTAGGCGGGGTTCATACATAGAAGCAAAGTCTAGCATCTCCTAAACACAACCATTCCACAGATAATTAATAAAAGCACAAGAGTAGTTTGTAAAGCATTTAGCAAAGTGCCTGTGTTCAATAAATGGCAGCTGCTATTCTTAAAAAAAACACACACACACACAAAAAAACAAGAGCTAACTAAACAACAGTAAAAATGAAAAAGAAAAAAAAAAGAATGCCAATAGGAAAATAAAATCATTAAGGACAAGCAGATAGTAAGACTACAAACAGCCAATCAACACGTGTGGGAAAAGAAAAGTCAGTCAGTGACTAGAAATCAATCAAAGAAATTCCAGTGAGTGAGAGTTTTCTTCCTAAGGATCTGGCCGAAGTTATGGGGGAAAGTCAGCGCTGAAAGGAAAAGGAGGGACACTCACATGCTTCTTGTGGCAATTACATGCCTTAAAGGTTCCCATCCCTTAACCCAGAGGTTCTCAACCTTCCTAGTGCCGCGACCCTTTTAATACAGTTCATGCTGTGGTGACCCCCAACCATAAAATTATTTTCGTTGCTACTTCATAACTGTAATGTTGCTAGTTATGAATCATAATGTAAATATCTGATATGCAGGATGTATTTAGGCAACCCCTGGGAAAGGGTCGTTCTACCCCCAGGTTGAGAACCGTAGTAAGTAAGCCTTAACCCAATGGCTGCACTCCAGCCCCTCACCCCAGCACAGGGCGGCGTTCTGAACAAAACAGTCACTGAAGCCACAAAAACTGCCTCGATGTCCAGCAGGGTGTTGGGACACTGACATGGCTACAAAAAGCTTCTGATTCCATGTAAACCGTTCAGGCTAAATTAGACAGGAAAATAAACGCTCAGAAACAAAACAGGATATAGACATAACGTAATTCCAATTACTCTGTGGCTTGTAGGAAACAGCAAACCCATCTCTTCCCAATTTTTCTACAATTTCCCGGTGCTAAAAGTGACAACAAGCTAAGGGACCATTACAGAAAAAGAGAGGTTCCCGACGCCCCGCCCCAGCATCTACAGGGTCCCCGGCACTCAGAGGAGGCGCGGACACGCCTTGGGTAGCTTCCCCGGGTGGGAATCCCGCGGGGTAAATGCCCGAGGCTCTTGCACCATTGGAGCAACATCAATTCTCTCCCTCTCGCTTCTCTGATCTGCATTTTACAAGCATTTCTCGAGCGGCTACAGCGTGCCAGACGCTAAGCTAGGCTGGTTTCCCAGGCGGGAGGGGATCTGTCTCGCGGTAACTTTTTAGCCTGGGGACGCCCTGAAAGGATGGCACCACCGCCTGGGTGCCCGACAGCCGCTCCCGGGGGCCTTCCTGGCTCCAGCGAGTCACCGGCAGCGGGTGAATCACGCGGGCGGGCGGGCGGCGGAGGTCCCCGGGCCCCGCTTCGGGGACTGAGTCATTCCAGAGCCAGCGCTGCCGGAAACACGCCCCACGCCGCAGGAGGAGGAGCCCCGAGGGCGCGGCCCGGACCGCGCTTCCAGGCGGGCACCTGGGCCGCCGGGGCGGGTCTGACGCCCGCGAGGAAGGAAAGCCCCCCCCTTGGCGAGGGTACAGTGCGCGTCAGGTCTGGGGCACAGCCCTGGGGGAGGCGGCGGGGGTCTCCGTCCTGCGCGAGTGGGTCCCGCCACTCCCCGGGGAGGGTGTGGCGGCAGCAACCCCGGGATTCTCCAGAGGGCCCTTCCCTGCCCGGCCCGGGCGCGCATCTGGATACATGGGGGGCCAAGAGTGGACTCCCTGCACCCAAGCCAGAGTCCCCAGACAGGGCTGGTGCAGGAAGCGCAGCGAGGGGCCGCCCGGACACTCCGCGCGCGCGTGCATTTTCCCCAGCTCACTGGGCGCCCGCCCCTGCCCTCCAGGGGCCTCCTGCCCCCTCTCCTCCCGTCCTCCCGGGCATGCTCGGGCGCCTGGAGCGCGCCCGGGCCCGGGCTTCTAGCGGCCCCAGGCCGAGCCGCCGCGTCCCCTTCCTCCGGGATGCGGAGCGGCGGCCTGCCCACCTCCAGCCCGGCGCCCGCCCCGGCCTCGCGCATACCTTGCTCTCGATCTGCTTCACCATTTTGGCGGCGGAGGTCTGAGCAGCGACCGTAGGAAGCGATGCAAGTGGATGAAAAGCTGCGGGCCGAGCTGGGACGGCGCGCAGACCGCCTTCCCTTTATAGTCACCCGGGAGCTGGGCGCCGGCGCGCGCGGCGTGCGTGTCGCGGGGGCGCGCCCGCTCCGCCCTCCGAGCCCGCCCCCCGGCGCCGCGGGGTGGGGGCGGCCCGCTGCCTGGGGGCGGGGCTTCCGCGGGCCCGGAGCGGACCTCCAGGGGCACCGAGCTGCGAGGACCCTTGCCGCCAGCCTTTACCACCACCAGCCCCGGTCCTCTCCCCACTTCCCCCTCCTTCCCCCCGACCCCGCACTCCCGGTACCCGCGCTGGGAGCGGGGATCTGCAGGGGCCATAGGGCGACTTAAGGGCGCGTGCGCCATGCATGACCACGGGCGGCCCCGCCCAGAGCCACGGGCAGGTTCACCTGAGAAGGGGTCAGCCAGACCCTAGTCCTACAGCCGGGCTCGCAAAGGAGCCGCCTAGCCAGGCTGGACTCATGGGCAAGGCCCGCCGCACCCACGCCCGCACCCACAACCCGCTCCCGCAGCCCCCTAAAGTGCTGAGTAACCATGACCAGGAAGTGCATGGGCGCCGCACCCCCACCTTCCTTCCGGCCTTAAAGGGACGGTTTCCTCTCCCTCCTTCCTTTTCTTTCACTTTCACTGAAAAATCCACTGCCCCAGTGACACAGCACTTTAGTTTGGAGACAAGGCAGGGCAAACTGGCCCAGCTGTGGAGGGGCAGACTTGAGCCCAGCAAGGAGGCTCCGGCCAGGTTCGCAAGCTCACCAGGGCAGAAAGCCCCTGTGCCTAGCAACTGGGAAAACCAAGATTTTCCTCCAGGGCAACCTTTCCTCCCCTCGCATGTGCTGGTCATGTGGTGGACCCCCCCCCACCCCCCCACACCCCACCCCCCCCACCCCCGCCTTAGAAGAGGAACAAAGGCCCAAAGGAGGGCCTCCTGGGACTCCCATGCGGGCCATTGCATGACCAGTCCCCTAAGCATTAACCAGGATAACATCTAGGCCTCAGTTCTTTTTCAGCTCCAAGACCAGAAAAGCAGCAAAACCAAACAAGGGATGCCCAGGCTGGGTTCAGGACCAGCTGCAGGGACTAATGACCCCTGCCAGGGCACCTACCAATCAGTCAGCGGAGACCCTGAAAGGTGGAACCTGGAAAGCTGAGGAACATTCTATTGAGGTCCTCTCCTGGGACTGCCCCTAAAATTCCCACTCTAAAAAGCCCTTAGGGACTTTTTGCTGTTTCGTTATACATACTCTTCCTGGAGGACACAGCCCACCTACCCTCTTCTACCATGAATGCTGAACCCAGCGAAGTACGGGTCTGACTCCACCATCCTAACACCCAGCATTACTTTTGCCAACAACCAATAACTTCAGATGCACAAAAACAATAATTTCAAAGTTAAAGGATGACCTTTGTCAAGAAAGCTACAGGCCTGAGACATGAGTACCAACCATAACCCACTTTTAGGTAGGAATTTTTACGTTCAGACCACCCTGTGTGGTTACATTGGTCTCTGGTTGTGTGTGTGTGTGTGTGTGTGTGTGTGTTTAATTTTATTGATTTCAGAGAGAAAGAGAGAGAATCATTGGTCAGCTGCCTCCTGCACATCTCCTACTGGGGATCGAGTCCTCAACCTCATATGCCCTGACCAGGAATCGAACCAGGAATTGAACCAGGAACCAATCCAGTGACCTCTTGGGTTCCTGGGTCAACACTCAACTGCTGAGCCACACCTGGCTGGTCTGGTTTCTGGTTTTGTAAGGTCTACCACTCAGGTCTCCCATGAGCTTGTCAGGTTTAATATGTGGCCCTATTTTCAACCACAATGGTCTCTAACTCATGGTGTTGGTGTTTTGAGAGTTAAAGTGCTTAACAGGGGTTAGGACAGTGCACATAGCAAGTACTCAGTTATGATTACAACTGTTGTTCTAATTAGGCTTGCTTGGAGTCATGGGGGTGCCATGATGAGCTTGGTGACCTTATATTTATGACACCAGTTCACACACTTGTGTGAGTTTTTTCTAGAAGTAGTAGAAATGCTACAATTATAGGAACTGGGAGGCTAGCATGTGTATTAAGAGGTGGGATGATGTTGGGGTGCAGGGTCTCAGCATGAATTTTCTGGATGAAGCTACACCTAGGTATGATTACTTGGGATGGTGAACCGGAAGTTTTGAACCTATTGTGCAAAGTTTCTTGAAGGTCGAAGCATACAGACCGCAGGTAAGGACATGGATGAGGGACACATTTCTAAGGATAGTCCTAGGCAGAAGAAGGATAGACTGGCCTGAATGCAATGACCTTCTTGGAGAATAAGGAGATTGGTTCGCAGAAGAGGCCTTATGGCGCACCTGGAGTAGAATATATAACTTCCTTTTCTGCCTTTGTGTCTTCAGCACATCTTGCACCCCAGCAAGTTTACCCAGCATGTATACCCAGTTGACAGGGCATTATAAAATAATACTATGTCATAGGACCAGGAACTGGCACATTTACACGAAAGATGACAATAACTAATTCGGCTGCGGGAAGAGGAGGTACAGATCTCTCTAACAGACATCCAAACCACCCTCAGCTGTCATTCCTTACTCTCAAGGACATTCCAAATGCCCAGTGACTCAATTGGAGGAGGTATGACTCCCTCCCACCTTCAGAGGACCAATTCAGAGTGACTATGGGAAAGGCTACAGTATAGGGAACTGGGAGGCTAGCATGTGGGTTAAGAGCCCAGACTCTGCAATTAGATTCCCTTGACCTCATCCCCTCTCTACCACTTAGTAGCTGGGTAACACTAGACAAGTCCAAATAGACTTTATGTGCCTCAGTTTCCTCACCCATAAAATGGGGATAGTAAAACTGTGCTAAAATATACATAAAGTGCTCAGGCCCATGCCTGGTATGCAGTAAATGCTACATAAACTATGATTACAGGCTTCTGAGTGGAATGCTGAAATCCCTCTGGAATGACGCCTGGGGTTGGGGGGACAGGAGGGAGAGACCGGGGAAGACTGTAAAACAGGTGTCAAAGTCCTAAGTGAGTTAAGTAATCAGGAAGTTAGAGTGAACAGTGAGCTTGCTAACATGAGTCTCCAAGGAAAATGATATTTTTCTCCTCCAAGAGGAAAAGAAAAGTGGGTAAACCTGACCACCCCCGCTCCCCCCTCCACCCCCCTACCCCCACCACCAAAGAGGAAGGTCCCCTGCCGCCAGGACAGGGGAAACTTGAATCCTTGGGATTTCAGTTGTGGTAAAGAGTTGATGCTCGGGGAGGAGGGAAAGGTGTGGGGAAATTCCCACAGCCCAGTGAGGGAGGATCCTTTTCTGAGAAGAGGTAGGGGTGGGAGGAGAGGCAGGTGTTGTAAAGGCCTTTATCTGGGGGGTGGTTTCTGTGCGTTAGAACCCTCAGGAGAAATCCCAGTAAACTGACCGCAAACACAGAGTAACTCATATTTCCAGGAACTCCAGGGGCCAAAGTCTGCCACGGGGCCCCATTTCTCCCGGTTCCTTCTCAGCAGGCTCTCCACCTCATCCATGTAAAACTCCAGGCTTGGGTTCCCAACAGTTCAGTATCCCTGAAGGAAGCGCACTCCTTTCCCTTGTTCTAGTACATGTCCTTGACGCTGACCCTCAATGACTTGAGAGGGGAAGGGGGATGGGGAGAAGGAGGGCATCAGCCTTGCTTGAACCATCTACCCTGGGAGTGAGGAAAATCTAGAGGGCTACCAGAGAGGGAAATGGGTGCTAGACAGGCAAAAATAGTAATTCCTCCTCATCAAGAAGAGGAGAAAGAGGTAACATGGGTGGTGAATGAGCTTGCTCCAGGTTTCTGGGGCTCTGGGGTGGGGGGTGGGGGGGGGAAGGGAGGGGCGCGGAGGGAGGGGATACAAAAGTAGGTTTGTTGTCTTTGTTCAAGTCTGAATTTGAAGAAAATGCAGCTCTAGGGCTTCCAAAGCAAGCTTTTCTCAGATCATAGGTTTCTCCAAGTGTGGCCCTTGACCACCTCATTTGGCATAGCTGGGGTCCTTGCGGGGACTGTGGATTCCCCGAGCCACACCCAGACAGACACATGGAATCACAGTCTTTGGAAGTAGACTCCTGGCATCTGCATTTTATTTTATTTTATTTTATTTTATTTTATTTTATTT
>PVJC01030465.1:0-21186 GCA_004026665.1 Murina feae | reverse complement strand
GGCATGTTACTCCCCGGGGCCCTGGTCTTGGCCTGGGTCTGTGATGATAATGATAAAGTCCCCACTGTGTGTGAGGTGCTGCCTGAGCATGGTCTCCTCTATCCTTTACCTTGACCCCAGGAGGTGGGCTGTACAGACAGACAGACCTAGGGGTCAGGGGACAGTGGCATTCTCAAGTCTGAATTCCCACCCAGCTCATTCCCTCCTCCCGGCGCTACCTCAGCCCTCTGAGCCCGGGAGGAACGGATTCTGGAAGTTTTGTCTCTGAAAGTCGCACGGGATGAGCGTGAGGACAAAATCAAAGACCCCTTGGCCTCGGCCTCAGAACCTCTCCTTTCTCATCACCCGTCATGTGATGCTCAGTCTTGGGCTTGTTTGCGGGTGAGCTCTGCAGGGAGATGGCCCAGGCAGTGTCCATGGGCCCGTCGGCCTGGCTCTGAGCGACCGACTGGCTCCCCAGAGCCAGCTCTGACAGGTAGAGGGTCTGAAAGGCCCAGCTCACGTGGGCATCCCCTGGCCCAGCTCCTGAGGGGCCCTCCAAGGTTCTGGCTGCTTCCCCAGCCCCCCTGCCACACTCACACACACACACACACCCGCCTCCCCACGCCGCCCTTCTTCCTGCTCAGCATTTCCTGGAGCTCTGTGGGTGTTGGGCACAAACCCACAGCTGTCTCAGCATCTGCAGGAGGCCCAGGAGGCATCCGCACGAGCACAAACTGCTGGCTTCTGCAGAACAGGACGGGGGCCTGTGTCCAAGAGGTGCCCAACACCACAGGGACCCTCACAGTGCCCCCTGGACACCCCCTCCCAGACTCCTCTGCGGTGACATCACCAGTGCAAGGAGGAGAGGAGGGTCAGAAGGCACAGCCCAGCCCCTCCCAGAGACGGTGAACTCAGTGTGGCCGCTGGGAGCCAGCGTGTTGTTAGTGGGACAAGGTCCCTCAGCCCCCAGCATTGCCCGGTGTAGGCTGGATGCCTGCCCTGTGCTGGGCCCTCAGAGACACTGGGGACACGAGCGGGGCCAGGACAGATGATGAGAGCAGTCCCTCGGCGTTTGCTTCCCCATGGGCCAGAGCGATATCCAGGGATGACTCCGGGCATGATGAACAGAGGGTTCATTAGCACAAATGGGCACAAGTTCACGCTGGAACAGTTACGGGTCAGTGTTGATTGCTTCGCCGGGACATTAGTCAGGCGTCCGTTGTTTTGATGTGCGTGTGTCCAGGGTTGAGCTCGGGGGGAGGTGGGATGCCTGGTCCAGGGGTCGAGGAGGGCGAGCAGTGAGTGAGCGATTAAAGTTAGAGTGAATGCATGTGTGTGAATGAATGATGGTGTGTGAGTGTGTGTCAGGGTGTATGCGTGTTGACGGTTGTGTGTAACTAAGTGCCCATGAGTGTGTGTGTGGGTGGGTGTAGATGTGAGAATGAGGGCATGTTGTGTATGACCGTGCATGTGTGAGAGTCTATATGCGTGTGTGTGAGTATTCTGGGCATGTGGGTGCTCTTCTGAGCGTGTGGGTGTGGGTATGAGTGAGCACCATGGGTGTGCCCATGGGTGTGTCTGTGAGGGTGTATGCGTGTGTGTGTGTGTGTCTGGAGAAGGGTGAGTTTGTGTCCATGTGGGTGTGTGGGTGGTGGTTTTGGGCGGGGGGTCTTCAAGGCACCGGCTGGATGGAGAGTCCCAGGCTGGTCAGAGCTGGTGAGGGGTGGCTTGTCTGGCCTGGTGCATAGGGCGGTCCCCTGGGAACCCTCCCCTCCGACCTCAGGACTCTCTGTCCCTTGGCCCGACTGCCCCATCGGAGTCTCCAGAACTACGGTTCTGAGCGTGAAACGCCCTCTCCTCCCACGATCTCGTGTCCCCAAGGAGCTGACCCAGCGCTGGGCCAAGGTCAGGCGGCAGGAGCTGGAGTGTCCAGGGGTGCCGCCTGCTCTTCAGGCTGCCCTCCGCGCCGCCTCCCCCAAACCCAGCCTCGTGGGGGTGACGACCTGCGTGCAGGCTGCTGGGGAGGACGCGGTCGTCCCCGTCCTCCACCCCCCAGCCCTGCGCGCTCCGCACCCCCACACGCCCCGCCACCCGGGAAGGGCAAAGGCGAGTGGGCAGGCTGGATGCCCGCCTCGGTGCGGGTGCGGCACTGGGAGTTCTCCAAGGTGCTAAAATAAACCTGCGAAGGATCAGGTTTCCCGACGAAAATAACTTGGGAGCAGCCTTGGAGATGCAGCTGAGAAAGCCATTGGGGTGGGAGCACCTGGGGTGGGAGGCGGGGATGAAAAATGCTGTCACGGGGCGCCCTCCCACCCTGGCAGGGGACCCTGCCCCTCCCTCCCTCCCTCCCTCCCTCCCACTAGCTGTGTGTGACCCCAGAGGGGAGCGTCTGGGGTGTTGCCCCAAATGGCCGGCCTCCTGGTGGCCATGAGTCTGAGGGCAAGGTTTGTCCAAGACCTTGACTCGCGCATCAAACAGCCATTCGTTGAGCACTTACTGGGTCCCAGGGCCCCTGAGCCCTGGACGCACAAGTGAACAAGTAGACAGCAGCCCCCGCCCTTCGGCTGGCACTCTGCTGGGAAGACACAGGCCAGGGGCAGAGCGTGAGAGTGTAGCGCGTGTTCGAAAGGACGCGGGTCGAGGCCGAGAGCAGAGGAGAGAGAATCCCCTTGCCTCCGAGCTCCGACGGCCGCGGCCGTGCAACGGGACGTCAAGCCCCCTGTGAGGTGGGTGGTGGCTCAGGGACGCGCAGCAGCTCCGGGTCTGGCACCGAGCACGTGGGAAGCACAAGCGGGTGATCCATGTGCGAGCAGCAGCAGTAAATCTGTCTCACACACTTCAACACGAGTAACACGTGTCGGCAAGGTACAAGCTGCTCTCGGTCCCAGAAGCCACCGGGAAACCTCGCCCGCTCGCAGGGAAGAGGCAGGGTGCCCACGCGGCCAGGAGCAGGGGCTCTACGCTGAGACCCGAGCCCCACTCCTGGTCTCCTCCCACCGGGCAGGTCACCCCACGCTGCGCCCCTGTCTCGCGATGGACTGTGCTGGAACAGGGAGGCGGCACAATGATGGGGCCGCAGGTGGGCTGCAGGCATAGGGTCACCACAGTCACCTTTGCACGTCCCGCTGGTCCTTGCATGGGTCTTGGCACACAGCAAGCCTCAAAAAGTGTGAGCGAGTGCCCTGACCAGTTTGGCTCAGTGGATAGGGCGTCGGCCTGAGGACTGAAAGGTCCCGGGTTCGATTCCGGTCAAGGGCATGTACATCCCCAGTAGAAGGTGTGCAGGAGGCAGCCGATCGATGTTTCTCTCTCATCGATGTTTCTCACTATCTCCCTTCCTCTCTGTAAAAAAATCAATAAAATATATATTTTTTTAAAAAGTGTGAGCGAGTGAGTGAGTGACAGGTGAGCGACAAGCAGGCAGGGACCAGCCCGCCCAGGCCCCCGCTCTGACCTTCACCAGCTGTGTGGCCTCACAGGGGATGTCCCCCACCTCGTGTGCTCTTCGTCATCTCTGACATGGCACACGTGTGGCTGGACTTGGCCTGAGAGCTGGAAGTACCCACAGCCCGGCCATGTTCTCCCAAATCTGGGCAGCGGGGCGTCAGGCCTCAGCGGGACGCGTCTGAGCATACTGTTTCGTTGTTAAATATATTTTTATTGATTTCAGAGAGGAAGGGAGAGGGAGAGGTAGAAACATCAATGATGAGAGAGAAGCATTGATTGGTTGCTTCCTGCACGCCCCCTACTGGGAATTGAGCCTGCGACCCAGGCTTGTGCCCCCTGACCCGGAATTGAACTCAGACCCTTCAGTCCGCAGCCCGACACTCTATCCACTGAGCCATACAGGCTAGGGCTGAGCTACTTTCTTTATATTCTGCTTCAGTGCACAGGGACATATGCATGAGGGTGGCTGTGCCGGAATAGCGTTGAATAGTCACGAAATGGAAACAGCCTACATGTCCAATGACAGAGGGCTGCTTACATAAACCATGGCCATCCTCATGACAAACAGCCATTGAAAGATGATCGGTTGTCATGGAAACATGGCCAGGTTTCTATTAAGTGGAAATGGAGGTTATTTTGTTTAAGGGCATACAACCCTTTTTTAAATGCATATTTGGGTGTGTGTGTGTGTGTGTGTGTGTGTGTGTGTGTGTGTGTGATATACAGAGATGCAATTTGTTTAATGTGTTACTTCTGGTTACTAAAGGCATGCTCGGTGCTTGTGAAGTATTTCCTCGATTGGCAATAGGACAGGTGAGAAGCCCTCCATCACCTGACCACTAAAAGCAGGGCAATGGAGGCAATCTCCCCGGGGCAGACCCATTCCCGGCTGATGAACTCCGGCTCCCTCGCATGGAAACCAAGCCTTCCTGCCATTCCATCGCACTGAAGGCAGATTCATGAGTGATTTAAAAAAAAGGCCTGGCTGCCCACTTCATGAGCTGCTGCCACAGAGGGGCGGGGCCGGGCCTGCTCCCAGAGGCCCCAGAGGATGCTCTCCTGACGTCACTCACTCCATCTGCTGCCCGGAGAGGCCTTCAGCCTGGGCTCCACTGTCCAGTCCGTGGGACCAAGTCCCAGCTGCCCAGGCCAGTGGGAAGGCCGGCCCGGCTCGCAGGGGCCTGGACGGCTCGGAGGGAAGCTCATAGAGGCGGGGCTTCGTCCGGAGCCCAAGCGGGGCCTCTGGCCTGGACGGCTGAGGCCAGGGCAGCCGGAGGACTACATTTCCCAGAGTCCCCCAAAGCCTGGGGAGCAGCCATTGGGAGATTTAAATAGCCCTGGCCCTCCGCCTCCCTGGTGGCTGGATTGGCGCCCGCGGCTGGGGTGGGCTCCATTGGCTGCCCAGCTGGCACTGACGTCCCCTGGAGCCGGGTGGCAGCCGGAGGTAAACAGCCATGTGAATCCTCCGCTCTATATTTAACCGTGGAGGAGGCAGGCAGGGAGGCGGCCGCTCGGGGGGCAGCGCCGGCCTCGGGGAGAAGGCCCTCGCAGCAGGCTGGGCACTGGCCCTCACCGTGCCCGCGTCACCATGCCGGGCTCCCAGAGCCGGGCCCGTGCCCGGGACCGCAACAACATCCTCAACCGGGCCGAGTTCCTGTCCCTGAACCAGCCCCCCAAGGGGGTCCCGGAGCCCCGCAGCGCGGGTAGGAAGGCCTCGGGCCCCTCGGCGCAGCCCCCAACCCCCGGCGACGGGGCCCGGGAGCGGCGCCAGTCCCAGCAGCTGCCCGAGGAGGACTGCATGCAGCTGAACCCCTCCTTCAAGGGCATCGCCTTCAACTCCCTGCTGGCCATCGACATCTGCATGTCCAAGCGGCTGGGGGTGTGCGCCGGCCGGGCCGCGTCCTGGGCCAGCGCCCGCTCCATGATCAAGCTCATCGGCATCACGGGCCATGGCATCCCCTGGATCGGGGGCACCATCCTCTGCCTGGTGAAGAGCAGCACGCTGGCCGGCCAGGAGGTGCTCATGAACCTGCTTCTGGGTGAGTGTGCCCGCCGCCCGCCTGCCCCACCCACCCTGCCAGGACCGGCGGGGCCCTCGGAAATGAGGTTAGGCAGGGAGGGCGCCCCAGAAACAGGCCTGGGGGAGAGACAACCAGGGATGCGCAGATGAGGGCCCTGCAAGGTGGGGGCCCCTGGGAACCACTGCCCAGGGGCAGCTGGGGGGTGGGCACTGGTAGGGCCCTGTGGGGGTCTTGGATGGAGCACCTCATCTTGTAACTCCCACCCATAGGTGGGGGGGGTCCCTGAGTTTCTGGGCTGCTTGCAGACAGCGCTTGTGAGCTGCCCCCTACCCCCCTGCCTGGGCCCGGGACCCTGCCAGCTGCCTGAGGTAACCCCCTAGGGACTAGGGGTGCAGGGGGTTCAGGGTGGGCACCCACACACTGGTGGCCTCCTGAAAGCCATACCTGCTGCTTCCCCGGGTGAGTGGCCAGGGGAGGGGCCTGTGAGCTGGTCTTTGGTTGGTTTTAACAACGTCTTTGCCGCCACGTCTTTCTGTGCAGCCCTGCTCTGTGCAGCCCTGCTCTGTGCAGCCCTGCTCTGTCCCAGGTGCCGCTGAGATGCGGGGAGGACCCAGGTGGAAGGCAGGCCCTCCCCTTCAGCCGGCCACCCTCCCAGCACCTCCAGTCCCAGTGCTCCCGGGAACCTCTGCTTCCACCCCCCATATTGAACCATGTCCATCCCTCGCTCTTCCCAGCGTGGCCACCATGTGGGACGCAGGTTCAACACTGATGAGGGGTCCCAGTTCCAATGGGGGGTGGGTCAGACCCCTGAGAACTGGTCCCCGAGGAAGTTACGATAAAAACGTGCGCCTCCTCGCCGAGGCCTCGGAGAGTCTGGGGATGGACGCGCTGTGAGTGGGACGTGGGGCGGACGCTTCGTGAAGGAGGCGGTGGGTGTGGCACCATCATCGTTTTCTTGTTCTTATGACTAAAGTGTTTCCATTGCTTGTTATTTATCCCGAGTAAGCAGTGCCACGTGGCTGGCGCTAGGATCATTCCCACTTCACAGATTTGGAAACTGAGGCCCCTATAAATAAAGCCTGGCGCGGGCTTCAGAGCTGGGGATTGGCACCAGGTCCACGTGTGTCCAGGCCTGTGCTCTTTCCGGGCGCCCGGCCACGGACTCGGGAGCGAGGGTGCAGGGCACGGTGGCCGAGGCGCCACACGGGGGCTTCTGGGCAGAACCCTGCTCTCCTTACCCGTGGCCTCGCCAGGGCCCACCGAGCCTCGCGTGGGGCAGGGGAGGGGGCCAGGTGCCTGCTGCGAGAGGGCGGGAGTGCAGAGCGCGCTGGAGCCCGCTCCCTGGACCCACCTGCAGGTCCCGCCCCGAGGGTGGTGGTAAAATCCGTAATGAGTTTAGTGTCTGCCGTCTGTCCACGTCTCCGTAAACCGCGCCATCACTCAGCCTCCCACAACCCCACGAGGGAGAAGCCATTCGTATTTTCTGTTTAAATGGGGGGGAAACAGAGGCACAGGGAGATGCAGTTAGTCCGCCACAGGCCAGAGTGAGAACTGGGAGCAAATCTATCCAGTTGGGAGGTTTCGGGCCCATTCTGGCAACCAGCTGCGGGGGGCACGGAGGTGTTGGCTTGGGAGAACAAGACTCCAGACCCACCGCCCTTCAGGAGGGAAAGTGACAGTCGTTTCAAGTTCTCTAAGCTTCGTTTCTTGAGCTTCGCAGGTACCCACCCCATGCCATGGGCGCCCACATCTCACGGTTTAAAGGTCTGTGTGATGGCCTTTACGGTAAATAGGGAGACACCCACCTGACAGGTGAGCTCCCCGAGGCCGAGAGGGGTTAAGGGACTTGCCCACTCCACAGGCCGTCGTGGCAGTGGGGAGACTCGAACCCAAGTCCTCCGGACAGCAAAGCCCTCGCCATCCCCCTCCCCGTCGGTCTGCAGGGTTCTACTGTCTTTGGGGGGGGAGTGCGCCTTGGGGTCCAGGCCCCTGCCCGAGCCTGACCTGCTTTGTGACCTTGGTCAGGTCATTTCCCACCTCAGAGCCTCGGCTCCCTGCCCGCCATGGGGCTCAGGGCTGTGGGGGGGACTCAGGGATAGGGCACTTGGCACTGGATGTGCCCAGTGGATGGCCGATCCACTGTTACATGCTGCAGGGCCCAGAGGAGTGAAGGAGCCCTGCCCAGCCCTGCTCCCACTCCAACACCAGGGCCCCCAGTAGATTAATGGGGCCAGTCCCTGGGTGGGAGCAGAGGCCTCTCCCTGTGCAGTTGGGACCTGGGCTCCCCTCGGCCCCAGGGGAGGTGGAGCTGAGGCGCCTTAGGGTCCAGGCAGAGTCCCAGTGGGGCTGGCGGGGAGTTCTCTGCACCACCCCTGCAGTACTTCCCTCAGGGCATGCTGCCCAAACTGAGGCAGGGACTTAGCCCCTCTGAGCCTCATTTCCTCATCTGTTAAATGGGTTGCTGGGACCCTTCCCTGAAGAATTACACACCAAGTGCCTAGCACACAGGAATGCTAGGGTGGCAATGATTGTCACCACCATCAACACACCACCGTTACCAGAGGAAGCCGGGGTCCCCTCCCAGCTCTAGACCTGTGAGATCCCTCCTGGTCCGTCCCCTGCAGCACCTGGCTTGACCCAGGCCTATCCCAGTTCCCCATCCCGGCTCCTCACGGGCCTACAGAAAACCAGGCCCTGGCGCCCACCGTCTCCTCTCCGTCTCCAGGAACTGCCTGCTCTGGGACCTCGTAGATGCGGAATCGCAGAGTTCTTTGTCCTTTTGCGGCAGACGGGCTTCTCTCACTCAGCGCCGCGTCAGGTCCATCGCTCTCGTGTGTCGGTGCTTCCTGCCTTCCGAGGCGAGTGGCATCGCGAGGTGTGGCTGGGCCCCTCTTGCGTTGTTCTGCCTTTGGGCCCCTGTGAACACGGCTGCTGTGGACACGGGGTCTCTCAGCGACCCTGACCCTGCCTCCCCTTCTTCTCCTGCAGGCCCGGCAGTGGCACCAAATCTCACTCCATGTTTAGCTTGTGGAGGAGCTGCCACATGGTGCACCCCACCCGCACTGCACGAGGCTCCCGTGTCTCCAGCACCTGTTATCCCATCTTATTAATCAAAGGCCTGTGGTCGTGACGCCGTAACGCCATCACGAACAAACAAGCAGCGGCTCTCACAGCGGGCGGAGGGCGGGGTGGGGCGCACACTACTAGTGATGGAGAGCTACCAGGGTGAGCAGAGCTCCGGAGGGCAGGGCGTGAGCTACGAGCAGCGATGGGCAGGGCAGGGCGGCCCTCTGAGGCAAGTGGATTTCCTAGCGCTGGGCCCCTAGTTTTTTTTTCTGTTTTTTAAAAAATATATTTTATTTTTTTATAGCGAGAAAGGGAGAGGGATAGAGAGTTAGAAACATCGATGAGCGAGAAACATCGATCAGCTGCCTCCCGCACACCTCCTACTGGGGATGTGCCCGCAACCCAGGTCCATGCCCTTGACCGGAATGGAACCCGGGAGCCTTTCAGTCCGCAGGCCGACGCTCTATCCACTGAGCCACACCGGTTAGGGCTGGGCCTGTAGTTTTTTATAATAGCCATCCTGATGGGTGTGACCGTGGCGTTGGGGTTTTGATTTGCGCTTCCTTCATGAGCAGTGATGTGGGGCCAGACAATGCACAGAATGGCCCGAGTTGATGGTGAGAGCGTGAGCCTGGCCCCTGGACCCTCACGCAGGAATAGCCTCCACTGCAGGTTGGCCCGCGGGCCCTGCCATCTGCTCTGTGCACACCTCACGTCGCCCGCAGATGCTCCCCGCCTGCTCTGCCCAGCCCGGCCTCGTCCTCACAGCCTGTGACGGTTCCTGCTGTGATATCCTCAGCCCCCACGTCCGTCCTGCTTGAGGGGCTCGGGACCCAGACCAGATACCTCACCCCTGCAGCAGTCCCCCCTCCTCCCAGCACCCCTTCCCAGTCCCCCTTGGTCCTTAGCAGACCCTCCGCCGCCCACCTGCCCCTGCTCCCCCGACAGCGTAGGTGACAGCCCCACAGGCGGTCCAGGCCGTCCCTGAGGATGGGGTTTCGGTTGACCGGGAGCAGCTGGTGAAGATGACGCCATGCTTCCTCCCTGCCCCAGCCCACTTCTCACCATCGCAGGGCAGCCCTTGGGTACCCCCATCCCCTGCCCCCCTGCCAAGTCAGGGCCCCCAGCAGCAGACACGGAGGTGAAGGGAGGAGGGAGCCATGGCGGGGGGTGGGGGGGGACCAGGGCTGCAGTGTCCCTGCTCTAAAGCTGCACCCAGCAGCCTGGCACTCAGCTGAGGAACAAATGTGCCCTCCACCTTCTGTGGTCGCGATTTTGACACCCCTGCACCCCAACATCTGCAGAGGCAGAGCCAGCTCCTTCAGGTGAGGAAACCGACAGCTGCCAAGTGATGGAATTCCTCAGACTCTCAGGCTGGGGGACAGGACAGACAGATGCCCAGGACCCCCTCCCTCGCCACCCCGAGCGGCCGCGGCAGGCTTCCAGGAGCAGCCGGGTTTGAGGGAACCTCTTGTGTCTACGCTGCCACGCGCACCCCCTCGAATCAGCTCCTGGGCCACGGGCCAGCTCCGCGGCGTTAGGTATACCCACCCCCATCCCCCCCAGACCTGGAACACCCACTCCCGCCCGCCCCCAGCCCTGCTGTCCGGGAGCCTACATCCTACGTCCTACGTAGGCCTCTGACCTACGTCCTGCTGCCAGGAAGCCCCTTATCCAGGCACCTCCTGTAAGCGGGGTCTGGCAATGTTTGTCTTTTCTGAGATAACTTTTTAAAAATGCGTACAAGTGCCGCCGTGCAGTCGTGGTGAGAAAACACGTTAAATGCAGAATGACGGACAGATCGCCGTCTCGGCTCCCAGCGAGAAGCACCGCTCGCCTTGAGTGGGGCCTCCCCCCTCTTTCCCCGCAGATGAGCGCACCGCGTCTTCTTTTTGCGAAAATGGCCCCTCCTGTAAGTGCTGCTGGGCCACTGGCCTTTCCCACTGACCAACCCCCAGCGCCCCTCCGCGGCTGTAAATACACACCCGCTGCATCCTTCCCCTCGGCCCCCAGTGCGCCACTGTCTAGACTTGGCCACAGTGTCCCACCCATCGCCTGCCACTCAAGGGCATGGGTGGCTGCGCGAGATGCCACAGTGGACATCCTGGACCCTGAGGCAGGTGCACATCCCTCTGCTTCCCGAGGACGTTCCTGCAAAGGCAGCAGGCCTCTTCCTGACCGAGTTTTCCCTGCCCCACAGCACCACCGGCTGGTACCTACCCCCTCCAGAAGCCAGTGGGGGAGAGGGCTGTAGAGGCAGGGTCAGTCCTCAGGCCAGAAGAGCTGGGACCCCTCCTCCCAGCCCCAGCCAGCCCCCAAACCTGCCCCCTCACCAGCAAGGAACCTCATCTTCGCTCCCTCCCCAGGGACAGGTGTCAGGTGTCAGGATTCCTGCCTGAAGGTTCAGGCATCTCAGCTTCCCCCAAACCCCACCCCGACCCCCCCACACACACACCCGCACCCCCCTCAGTGAGAGGAGCTGAGAGGGGATTGTGGGGCCAAGCCCTGAGCCCTCAGAGTCACCCCTGGGGTGATCCTCGTGTTATCAATGAAGGAGCGAGGCTCCCAGGGATGGCCCTGCCAAGGTCATGCCATCTGCAAGCAGCCAACTGTGAAGCAGGCTCTGATCCTGGAGTCCCGGTGCAGAAGCTCCGCCCTCATTGACTGCAGTGAGCGGAGGCCCAGAGAGGTTGAGTGACCTGCCTGGGTCACACAGCAGGGGATAGCAGCCACTTTCCTGACCCTGGCCCCTGAGCTTCCTCCAGGCAGACCTTTCCTATGGGGCCACGGGCCTCCCTCAGAATCCAGGAGGGAATGTAGGCCAGGAGACTCGACTGGGCCATGTGAGGCCATTCGCGGAGCCTTGAGTGATGGCACCATTTGCTTCTATTTCTGGTCCCCAGATTATGCGCTGACAGTGTCAGAATCATGGTCACAGTGTCTGGCTGCTGCGCTGGAGGAGGGGGGAGGGCCCTGCAGGGCAGAGGGGGGGCGCGGAGGGGAGGCTGTGGAGAGCCCGCCTGCAGCCTGAGCGCCTCTCCTTCCAACAACCCTCCGCCCCAAGGCAGCATGGTGAGGAGGACACCATGGGGGTGTCCCACCTAGAAAGGGGCTCCATATAACTGCTGCTGGCTCCCGTCTCTTCTCAGCACATGACACCCAGGCCGGGCCCCCACCCCATACCCCCAAGAACCTGGATGCCCCAAAACTGCAGGTCGAGTGAATGAACCAGGCACGGGGGCAGGGGGCGCTGGGCCAGCTGGACAGCCAGGCTGACCCAATGGCCCCCCAGGGGCACATGGCAAAGGGACAGAGGCCAGGATGGAGAGAGCTGTCACCCAGGGGAGGGGAGGGCTTGGGCTGGAGAGGACGGCTGGCTCCCCTCGGCCTGGCCTTTGCCTCCGCGGCTCCATCAGGCCCAGAGGACTGGGGTCGGGGGCAGCCACCTCCCTCCAGCCCAGCCTGGCCTCTGCCTCGGAGGCCTGGGCTCCTGGGAGCGGGAAGGGGTGCGGGGAAGGCGGGCCAGGTCTGCACTAACAGGAGCGCAGCTATTCGAGGTGATGGGAGGTCCAGGCTGTCACCGAGGTGCCCCCTGTGGGGACGTCCAATCAGGTCACCCCAGCGTGGATGGGGGTGCCGCGTTCACACGTTCACGAATCTGTGCTCTGTGGGTGGCCAGGCAGGAGCAGCGCTGCCTCTGGGCGCAGGTTCAGGTGATCGCAGAGCCTCTGTGCGTGTTCGCGGGGAGCACCTGCCCGGAGCAGAGCAGTCTTTTCTGAAGGCGAGCAGCCCCTCCAAGCTCCCGGACAGCACCTGGCGCCAGGCTGCGGCCTTGTCCTTTGGTGACCTCCGTCTCGGGCCTCCCTGTGTGCCAGGCACGTGGGGACCCACTCCATAGGGACGTCCAGAGAGACGGGAGCAGGTTGGGGGCCAGGGGCGGGTGGAGGGGGACAAGGGGTGGCTGCCGACGGGATGCGGCTCCACTTGGGGGACAAGTGCTTTGGAGCTGGAGGGCGGTGGCACTCGCTCCTGTGAATGTGCTAAACGCCACTGCGTTGGGCACCAGAGTGGCCCATTGTATGTCCCATGATCTCACCCCCACGTTAAAGAAGTGAGGGGGGGGGGTCCGACCAGTGTGAATCAGGAGGTCACGGTTCGATCCCGGTCAAGGGCACAGGCCCAGGTTTCAGGCTCGATCCCCAGTGTAAGGTGTGCGGGAGGCAGCCGGTCCATGATTCTCTCTCAGCATTGGTGTTTCTCTCTCTCTCCCTCTCCCTTCCTCGCTGAGATCAATAAAAATACATTTAAAAAGAGGGGGCTGGTGCTGCCCTCTTCTCGGGATTGGCAGGGGCTTCCGCGAGGCCCTTTGAGAAAAATCGCCAGCCCAGGGTCCCACTTGCCAGAGCCCGGGTCCCCCGAGGAGCCCAGGAGGCCGATCCCGCTCCCAGGATCCTCCAGCCCCGCGCATCCAGTCCCGTCCTGGGAGCCCACATGGGCGGGGAGAGATGAGAGAAGCTCCTGAGACAATGGGTGGCCTGCCAGGCGGTGAGGGATGCTGCAAAGGAAAGTCAAGCAGGGGGCAGGGGAGCAGGGAGGCAAGGACGGGAGCAGGGGGGCAGGGGACAGGGGAGCAGGAGGTAGGGGGTCGGGGGCAGGGAGCAGGGGGCAGAGGTCGGGGTTCAGAGGAGCAGGGAGTGGGGAGCGAGGAGCAGGGGCGGAGGTTGGGGCTTCTGTAAACAGGTGTTGGGAGAGGCATGTCTGCAGGAAGAAGTGAACATCCTAGGGCAGGGCAGGGCGTTCAGGTGGAGGGAACAGCATGGACAAAGGCCTGAGGCGGCGGGAGGCAGGGAGGCAGGGAGGGCCCCCCACCCCGCAGGCGGCAGGACCCTGACAGCCCTCGGCCCGTCTCCCCGCAGCCCTGCTCCTGGACGTCATGACGGTGGCCGGCATGCAGAAGCTCATCAAGCGGCGCGGCCCGTTCGAGACAAGCCCCAGCCTCCTGGACTACCTCACCATGGACGTGTACGCCTTCCCCGCCGGGCACGCCAGCCGCGCGGCCATGGTGTCCAAGTTCTTCCTCAGCCACCTGGTGCTGGCCGTGCCGCTGCGCGTGCTGCTGGTGCTCTGGGCCCTGTGCGTGGGGCTGTCCCGCGTGATGATCGGGCGGCATCACATCACAGACGTCCTCTCCGGCTTCGTCCTCGGCTACCTGCAGTTCCGCCTGGTGGAGCTGGTCTGGATGTCCTCCAACACCTGCCAGATGCTCATCTCCGCCTGGTGAGCCGGCCGGCCGGGCGGGGAGAGGCCAGGCTGGGGGGGGACTGACCGCGCAGCCCCAGCTCCCGGCTGGAGGCCCCGGTGGGGACAGCCCTGCCCGGCTGCTGCTCTGCAGGTCACAGGTGAGAACCAGGACGGCGGCGGGAGCGGGACCGCGTCTCGTCTTGTCCTTTCGTCACCATGACTGTTGAACGGGTGGCTGTGCCCACTGGGCTACACCATACAACTCCTGGCAAATGCCCGACCCACCGCCCGACACAGGCGCCACGCACGGTCATCGATAGCGTAGGGCCGCACTTGGCGAAGGGCGCCCCCCTGGACGCCAGCCTGGGAAGCAAAGGGGTCTCGTGGTCAAATCAATGTGGGAAATGCTGCATTCTCCGCCCCAGGGTGGACGTCCACAGGGTGTTCGCGTGGTAAAGGCTCTGACAAGTCCTGCAGCGCTTCCTGTGGACCTTGTGCACCCCGTTTCCTGAGCTGATTTGACCACAGAGCCCTTTTCTCGGGCAAGAGCTGTGGACCCTGAGAAACCGCCGTTTCCTCGAGCTCCTGTGGGAGACGCTGCCCGGAGCTGAAGGACGGAGGAGTAAGCTGGCCCCTCCCGGCACCACCACCGCCAGCGCCACAGCCTGTGGGGCACCCACAGCCCATGGGCATCGGTGCCACGTTGGCCCCCAGGGGCCGGACTCCGTGTGACCTAATAGGTCGTTTCCAAGTCACCCGTTATGTATGTGCACTTCATGGGACAATACAGACGCTCTTCAAGGGGACCCGCGCCTGTGTGCTTCTCTGTGTGTGGTTTGGGTTTCCAGGCAGGAGAGTCTCTGTTAATATAGGGACGGGGGGAGGGGGGGTCTGTTAACATGGGGGAGGGGAGTCTCTGTTAATGGGGGAGGGGGAAGGAGAGGGGAGTTTCTATTAACAAACCTGGGGAACTGATTTCTTCCTTTCCAGGTGGGCCATGGTGTCAGCTGGTCAGGGAAAGGGGGCTCCTGGGCTGTCCCTGAGGAGCCTGGGAGAGGGACATGGCCGATGGGGAGGTCCCCATCAGCTCACAGTGAGAGCCGGGCAGAGTGGCCAGGGCAGGGTCTGGGGCACGGAGAGTGCCCTGAACACGGCCTCAGGGAGAGGGACAACCAGCCTGGGCTCCGGCCTCTGCGCGAAGGACGATGGGAGAGGCAGGGAGGAGCGGGCACAGGGTGGACACACAGTGGGTTGGTTTCTGGGGGGGGGAAGGCAGGGAGGAGTGGGCACAGGGTGGACACACAGTGGGTTGGTTTCTGGGGTGGGAGAGGCAGGGAGGAGCGGGCACAGTGTGGACACACAGTGGGTTGTTTTCCTGGCTGCCTGAACTACCACCACCACAGCAGCAGCTGGAAACAGCAGGCGGGTCTCCCTGAGGCCGAGAGGTTTGTGTCCAGCATCGATGTGGGCAGGGCCGTGGCGCTGAGGCCCTGGGAGGGGTCGTCCTGCTCGCCGGCTGCCGGTGGCGCTGGCAGCCTTGGGGTTTCCTTTTCTTTTCTGACAGGTTCTGTTTATTGTTGATGGTGTAGAGGTGTCCCGCAAACCCCGGCGACCTCTGCTCCATGTCACAGGGCTCTCCCTGGGCTGCAGTCGCCTTGGATGGGGCCCCTCCTTCCGCCTGACCTTTTCCTAACTTATGCCTAACCACACCTGCCGAGACCCTGTTTTCAAAGAAGGTCACACTCGTAGGTTCTGGGGGTTCAGACTTCGTAAATTTGGGGGGAAACACATTTTTACCCCAAACACACAGGATCCGTCCGGGAAGAAGACGGCTTCCCCATGGCCGCTGATCAGGTGAAGGCGGTCGGGTTTCCCCAGCAAGGAGCCCCCCTCCCCACCAGGCCCAGCCCCTCAGGCCTGGCGACCTCCCCTCCTGCTGCAGGGACCCCACATCCTCACAGGTCATAGTGCCCCAGGGCTGATGCCCCTGCAAACAGGGCCCAGGCCCCCCACCAGGCCCACCCTCCGTCCCCCGGCTTCTCTCTTGGCCTCCAGGTGCCGGCCCAGCTGTGCCCACCTTGTCTTCGCCCTGAAGGAGCTCAAACCTCCACGAGGAAAAGCCCCAACTTCCCATCTTGAAGTTGCTCCCCCCCAGACCTTTCGTTCACTCCGCTCCTTGGCAGACACTGGCATCGCTTGCGGTTAGGACGCAGGTGGAGCAGAAGGGGCAAGGCCGCTGCCTTCTCCCCTCGTCCGCCCTTGGGAATCTGCCATCGTGGAGAATGGGCCTCCAGCTTGGGGCTGGGGAAAGCTGCCCTGTGAGGCCCACATCCCAGCAGGGGGCCCGGCACACGGAAGGATTGTGAAAGGAAGAAAGAGCTGTTTGTCCCCCCTTCCCTGCACCCCCCTTCCTCCGTCTCCCTCCTCAAAAGCCCACCTGGCTCCCCTGGGCACTCCTGGATGGGCTTGGATGGGCAGGGGTCAGTGGGGAGTGGGATTGAGATGGGGGCGGTCCTTTCCTCCGTGGTCTGTCCCACCCCCAGGGAGGGAGGAAGGAGGGGGGAGGAGGGAGGAGGGACAGGCTGAGTCCTCCCTGGACCCTCGGGTCTCACTCATGGTCTTAGCCACCCTGCCTCAAGGTCAAGGTGTATTACTAGCACAGCCCCAGCCAGTGCCGAAACCTGCCACAGCCTGAAGTCTGAGATGGGAGGGAAGGAGGGAGGGCAGAAGCCCAGGTAGTGTTGGACAGAGTGGGGGGGGGGCGCGGTTAGGCCTCCTAGCTGGGCAGCTGGGCCTGGAAACCCCACTCTGCCAAGCCCGGAGAGCGGGTTATAAACCTCAGCAGCTGCAGGTAAGTCCAGGGGACAGTGCCCATCCCCCTGCCTGCAGACAGGGAGGAACCGGTGCCGAATGAGTGTGGTAGACGGAAAGCTGGCCCCCAAAGACGCCCACATGCTTATCCCTGGAACGTGCGGCTACCAGTCCTTAGACGGACGGCACCGGGGATGAAGGCAGCAGGCTGAGTGAAGGCTGCTGATCAGCTGACCTTCAAGCGGGACCAGGTGGGCCCCATCATCACTCCTTCAGGGCGGAGGGGGCGGCGCTGCCGTGAGACGCTGCTGGCTCTGACGGTGGAGGAAGAAGCCACGGACCAAGAGGGAAAGGCCGCAGCCCGATCCCCTCACCCCCCCTCCACCCCACACCCCGGCCTCACCCCAGACGGCAGGTAAGACCATACTTTGTACTGTTGGAAGCCACTGGGTTTGTGGCCAGGTGTTAGTGATGCTCAGACACTGGCTCAGGTGCCTGGCACAATCCACCCCGCCCGCCACCTCAGCCAGGACCTCCGCGGCCCCGCCCAGAACCAACGCCGAGCGTCAAACCACCTAGCAGCCTCTTTTCACCAACAGGGACACAGGCCCAGAGAGGGTGTCGGGGCCACACCAAGTACCCCAGGAACTGGGTGCCTTCCCTGAACTGCAGGTTCCAAGGATAAGGGGGGGTGGGGCAGAGCAGTAGGGGCTGAGAATGGGCCCCTCCTATTCAAGGCTGGTCTCCAAGTGAGGGGAGGGGCCTGGCGAGGCCCCCCACCTGGATGTCCACAGTGTGTCTCCATTTGCCCCCAGGAAAGTTCTCATTTGTCATAGAGCAGGAAGTTGGGGTTCCGGGCATTGGTGGCGGAGTGGGAGAAGCCATCGCCCAGCCCCTCGAGGGTGTTATGGCTGAATTGGGGCTTCCTCCCCCAATTCATATGTTGCAGCCCTAACCCCTGGACCTCAGAATTGGTCTGTATTTGCAACTGGGGTGCTGTCTAGGGATGATTAAGTGAAAATGGGGTCATGGGGTGGGCGCTGAGCCCATAGGGCGGGTCCTGAGAAGAGAAAACTGGGCACCGACCCAGAGGGAGGCCAGTGAGGTCCAGGGAGAAGGCGGCTGTCCACAGCCAAGGACGCCCAGCCTCCAGGCCGAGGGAGGGAGCCCGGCCACGGGAGCCACCAGGCTGTGCCATCCGTTCTGTGGCCCTGGGAACACAGAGGGGTGTCGGGCCGGCTGGAGCAAGGCTCAGGGGCGACTGGGACGCACTGGGTGAGTGAGGGCACACCTGGGGCACCCAGATGCTGCCCCGGCCAGTGGCTTCTGGGAAATGTGGGGACAGCACTGTGCAGGGAGCCCCCGGGGCCGGACCCCATCCCGGGGGCCTGACCGCTGTCCAGGGGAAGCCACTTCCCAGCCCAGGCAATTGGTCCGGGACAAAGTCCTTGAGCCCCCAGCCCATTCCCTCCCGGGGAAAACTCCGGAAGGGGCAGGAGAGGGGCAGCAGGAGCTAAAACCTGCAGGAACTCCGGGATCAGCGCCATCTGGCTCCTGGTGGGCAGGAGGGGGGTGAGGGGGAGCTAACATCTGTCCTGCGCTTTGGCCAGTGTTTCTGTGACCCACGTGGGAGCGCGCAGAGTTCTGCGCAGCAGGGCAAGGCGGGTGCCCTGGCCTCGCTCCACCTCTTTCCCGTGTGAGAGGGGCCTCCTGACAGAGGGCTGTGATGGGGACCCAATGAGTCTGGCCAGTGTGCCTGGCACGAGGTGGAGCTGGTGCACACACGTGTGCGCACACACACAGCCTCGCCAAGGAACGACCTTGGGTTTCCCACAGGGGAGCTGGGCTTCCTCCAGCTCACAGACTCTGTAGCATGCGCACACACAGACACTCCTGCATGTAACACTTCATGTGCTCGATACAAACACACGTAAGCACGCCTGTTCACATCCACACAGGTGCCGTTACACATACACCTGAAACAGGACCAAAGATGGGGCTCACACCCACCCTAAAACCGCCACCTGCCTCTGGTGCACACACCTCCCACGGGTATACCTGCACATGTTCATGCACACATGCATACGTGTACTCTTACACACGTGCACGTGCACACACCTTTCCATGCATCAGGCCTGCCCGAGTCAGCAAGTAAACATGCAGGATGCAAAATTGGTGACACACTTCTACTGAAAAGCTATTCATTTATCTGAAACTCAAATGCATGTGTGTCCTGGATTTTATCTGACAGCCCTAATATGTACACATGTACGTGTGTTCACACACACACACACACACACACACTCACACACTCGTGAAGCCATCAGGTCCCTGGCCCAGCCCGGACATGCCCTCTCCCTGGGAGAATTCCCAAAACCGTCCCTCCGTCCGGTCATTGGCTCACAACCCGCCCTGTGGCCTCAGTTAGTGGCCTGGCTGGTGGGGGAGGGAGGGCGTCCAGCCAGGCTTGGAGCTCCGGACTCGGGCCTTGCTGGGGCCCCGAGGGAGCTCCTCCTACCAGCAGCCCAGCTGTGAGGTCTGGCAGCAGCACAGCCTTGAACCCCACCCAAGAGCCGAAAGCCAGGCCCGGCCTCAGGAGGGATGTCCAGCTGGGGTCAGAGATGCAGTCTGAGGCCCGAGGCCCAGCTTGGCCTCTCCTCCACCCACTGCTGCTCTGCTGGTGGAGACACATGGGGCGAGATTGTCCCCAAATCCTGATAGCTTGCAGCCTCTGCAGAGGGACAGCGCCCAGCGGGGCCCTAGAGGGACCTTAGCTCAGAGGCGGTGGTAGGAGAGACACGGACCTGGCCCTCCCCGTGTGGCCTGGCCGCTCCCCACCCCCTTAGAAGAGAGGAATTCTCGTCCTGAGCGGGAAGGGGAGGAGAGGGAGGGAGCACATGTGTGATGACTCTCCCGAGAGCCTCCCAAAGAACATGGTGAATTTTTTAAAGAAAGTATCTCTTTCCCTGATTACTATGGGTTTTGGTTACATAACAATGTGTTTTCTCTAATAAAAAATGAGTACACACAGGAAAAGCAAAATACTTTGGTCGTTCCTTCAGGTGCTTTTCTATGCGTTCCTAGAAATATAGGTGTCTTTTGACCAAAAAGAGGGGTGACACGCTGTCGTTTTGTGGCCTGCGGTTTCCATTCACCGAAGCCGCGTGACCCTCTTTCCGCACCAGCGTCTGTGCGTCCGCATCTCAGCTGCCACCGCCGCGTGGCGATCCCACCTGTGGCAGGACCAGCGTTCCTTCTTGTAAACAGTCGAGTCACTACTAGTTTGTTCTCCATTGTGGTGGCATTCACATGACACAGAATTAACCACGTGAAGTACAACCGAGTAGTTAGAACACCCGCAGGGTTTGTAAGTCCTCACGTGAGAAAGAGCAGGTCCGCTCTGGTTTCTTCCCCGGGGCCTCGCGGGCTGTGCCTCTGCGGAAGGCTTAGGGTCACTGGTCACTCCTTACAGAAGCCCTGCTGGCCCCACGCTTGGACCTGCTCTGTCGAGGCTCAGTTTGTGGAGCAATGACAGCTCTGTGCTCTCAGGCCTCCCCGTCTGTGAGCAGGAGTTGTCCTTTCTGTCGTCTTTAGCTCTTTTCATGAAATGCTATGATTCTCTGCCTAGTTCTTACCTGTTTCATTAGCCTTATTCTTAGACTAGGGGCCCGGTGCACAAAAATTTGTGCATTGGGGGTGGGGGTCCCTCAGCCCGGCCTGTACCTGCTCACAGTCTGGGATCCTTCAGGGGATGTCCACCCACTGGTGTGCCTGGCCAGCCTGGGTGAGGGGCTGAGGGCCATTTTCAGGCTGCCCACAGTCCCTTCAGGGTTTGGGTTCCTACTGGGGTGCCTGGCCAGCCCTGGTGAGGGGTTGAGGGCCATTTTCAGGCTGCCCACAGCTCCCATTGACCCAGTGAGGCTGGCCGGAATCAGGTTTTTGGGGTTTATTTATCTTCTATAATTGAAACTTTGTGGCCTTGAGTGGAGGCCTAGTCAGGCAACAAAGCCTCCTGTTTACTTCAGCTCCATGGCTTCTATAACTGAAACATTGTTGCCTTGAGCAGAGGCCCGGACAGCCTAGGCAGGTAGTTTCAACTCCTTTGCTGGTGCAATGGAAGCCTCCTGTTTGCTCTAGCTCTGTCGCTGCTGGCCGCTATCTTGGCTGGATTAATTTGCATACAGCGCCCTGATTGGCTGGTGGGTGTGCCTTGGCTGGTGGGCGTGGCTTAGGTGTCTCGGAGTGATGATTAATTTGCATATTACTCTTTTATTAGATTAGATACTTAAAACGTTCATGCTCTTTGGAAGGGCGCCTCCCTTCCCCACAGTGCGCGCGCGCGCACACACACACACACACACACACACATTTTTTTTTTTTAAATCCTCACCCGGAGGAGTGAAGCTATATTTTTTTTTCATTGATTTTTAGAGAGAGTGGAAGGGGAGAGACAGAGAGAGAAACAGCCCTGTGAGCGAGATACATCGATTGGTTGCCTCCTGCACGAGCCCTGACTGGCTGAGCCCTGACTGACGGGGGCCAGGGATGGAAACTGCACCCCAGGCATGTGCCCTTGACCAGGAATTGAACCCTTCAATGTGCTGGGGTGGGGTGGGGT
>PVJC01030464.1:0-19883 GCA_004026665.1 Murina feae | reverse complement strand
GTATATCACTTGGGTTCTCGGTTGGATATTATGGGGAAGCGGGCGCGCTGTGTTTGTAAATGTGATCAGTGCTAATGGTTTGAAGTGCGAAAAAGACCGTTTGCTTTGGATATTGTAAAATTTTATTCGCTTTAATACAATGTTGTTTAAGGCCACATAATATGTTTAAAATACCATTGAAGAAAAGGTATTTTTCTCTTTTTTTTTGTCTTTGAGATTTAGTGTAACCGTTTTGCTAATGTTATACAATGAAGTCTTTTCATCATATTCTGTGATCTGGTACCTATTTTATAGCATTGAGTAGTCTGTTCTTTGAAATAACAGTAAAATGTGAAAGAAGGATGGGGAGGGGGTGGGATTCGTTTATGTCTGACCTTTCTGAAAACCTTTGTGTCTGCTGTTATGTAAAGAAGACTTAAAACTGCCGTGATGTTGCTTAGTTATTGCAGAATATTGAGAAAAAATAAAAGCATAATGTCGAAGACACCTTGTTCATTTATTGACCACCAGCGAATCACCAGTGTACATCCTGAAAATACTCATTGGCACACAGCCTTCAGTTCTAAAGCATGTTACAGATTACATGGGAGAGACAAATATATAAACTGGCAGTGTCATAACTGCTGTAACAGGGATGAGCTTGGGGTTCCATGAACATGTAGAAAAGCTAATGTGACCTATCTTGGGTTGGAACAGGAAGAAGATATCATAGGGGGCCAGCAAAATCTAAGAGTTTGCTTGGGGCAATTTAAAAGGGGAATCAGAACATACTATGAAAATTCTGTACATTGAGTACTTTTGGGATACTTAACCCAGCTGGGAGGAAGTGGCATGGGCAAAGGGAAGGGAGCATCATTGGGTGCAGTGGAAATAAAAAGTACCCCTAAATCAGCTTGACAGCAGGGCAGAGGAGAGGGGGGTGCTTGCAGGAAATAAGACATTGTGAGGCATTACAGAGATTAAAGATGTGACTGTCAGAAAACTCTGGGTGATATAACAACCTGTGGTCTGAAAATCATATTGGAGTTGGGGAAAGGAGTAACATGGAGGCACTAAAGGCAGTATGGCCTGTAGGGATAACACACTCTTCGCTAAGCTATTAAGGATAAGTCAAGGGATAGTGGAGAAAAAGAAATGAGATGGGAAGGAGGTGAGCGCGGTCTAGGACATTAACGGGAGGGAGTTATGTCTGGTTATAATGAGAATGCACATGATTAATAATAATGAAAATCCTGGAATAATGGTAGGAAATGGCTGAAGAAAAGTATGCACTGTTGGATGAGGACGACAGATTAGACCTGGAGCATGCCTGAAAGGTGACCTGGAATTTCTCTCAAGAACTACCCCTGGTGAGGGTGTACAAATGGTTTGAAAAGTGCAGTGCATGTGACACCACCAGGTGGGGCAAATTAGCATTCTGACCCTCCTTCAGCCAGTGTGTATGGTAAATCCAGAGGACCATGTGGCATGGTGGTGGCCCCTGGTATATACTAAGTCATCCAGGGTCCGCTTCCTACCCTCCTCCAGCTTTCAGACTTACCGCATGGTACCAAGGATTCGATGCCCATCTCATGATCCTATCACTGGGGCCTTTGGTAGCCTCTACCTCACCCTGCAGCAAAGGTGGAGATGTGGGAGTGGTCCCTCACATTCTTATCAGCTACCGGCAAACAACACACATAAGGAGCTGTGTCCCCCCTCCCCCCGCAAAGTGACCACATTTACCCCCTAAAACTCAGCACTTGTGAACAAAGTCCACTGACAGGGAACACAAGGAAGGTGCCCCACCTGGATTTGTGGGGCCCTGAGGCAGCAGCTATCACACACAAAAGAGGGACCAGGGTCTCTTCTCCTGCCTTTGCCTCCCATCAGTGCTACTCTGCTTCCTGCTGTGTGCAAGGTCAAGTCCATGCAGACAGGTTGGCTAGCAAATGACTTCCTGACAAGGGCTCAGGCATCCATAGATTGAAGCCTGCAGGCTAAGGGGGCTTCAAAGGAAAGTGGGAACTATGACCGCCACCAGCTTCACATTCATTCAGCAAACAAGGAACTAGAGAGCCTGCTGGTATTCTGGCCCAGTGACAGAAACGGGACAGTGAAATATCAAAAGGCAGGTTCCTGGCCCTGGAGGGGCCATATTTCTCAATACCACCTCCAGATGTGGACAGGTGTGAATCCGAGGTTCAGATCACTAAGTGACTTTCCTGCCTAGAGACACAGGACAACAAGTGACCTATCCCAAACAAGGCCCCAAGTCCCTTTCCACAAATCCAGAGAGTTTTCCTGCAGGCCACATGCGGTCCCTCTCTGCCTGCCAAAGCACTCACAAGGGCCTTGTCTACTAAAGACACTGAGGCAGTCAGTGCAACAGGCCTCAGGAACCCTGAATGCAGCCTCGAGTTCTCTTGCGGACAGAGGTGACAATAAATCCTCCCCCTTTGACAGAAAGGGGCTCATAAACGTGAGAGGGGCCCAGGCCAGGTAGCTCAGTTGGCTAGAGCATCTTCCCCATACAACAAGCTTCCAGGTTCTATCCCTGGTCAGGGCTCACACAAGAAGCAACCAATGATTGCATAAATAAGTGGTCTCTCTCTCTCTCTCTCTCTCTCTCTCTCTCTCTCTCTCTCTCTCTCTCTCTCTCCCTCCTTCCCTCCCTCCCTCTCTCTCCTCTCTCTCTCTCTCTCTCCCATCAATAAATAACAATAAAAATGTCAGGCAGCTCCAGGTTAGTCAGTGAGTGGGAGATCTGCAGAGCAAAGCTGAACTGAGGATCTTCTCTGTACCAGGGGCCTGCTATGTATTATCTCTGCCAGGTCAGTAAAATGACACACACACCCCAATTTATAGGACGCACCAGCTAGCTCAAGGGAAGAAATACTGTCCTAGATCTGAAACTGGACACAATGGGTCCGAGGCTGCCTGTCACTACTTGAGCCAAATTAAGTAGAGACAGGGTTGAACCACATATGCGCATTCATTCCAATAACACCGGTAGGATGAGAGAGCAGCAGGTCACCCTGGAAATTCCGTTCTGACCCCATTTGCCAGTTGGCTGAATACACACACACACACACACACACACACACACACACACGAGAAGATAGCTAGTGCAGCTGCGAGCTGCAAGTGTAATGTGGAAAGGGAGGAGGGAGGGTATGCAGTCTGGCCTTCAGGAGCTCAAAGTCCGATAACGAGGTGGCTACTTTTCTATGATGTTACAAACAGCTCAGCCCCTTCCTGGGACCAGAGAATGGTCCGCCTTCCTGAGAGAAACTCCCGGAGGAGGTCAGGGTCCCGGCATAGCCACCAAATCCAAGCATGTCCTGTCCTAGCTCTGTTCTCCAAAAGCATTTATTTTCTGAGTCATGGATCCATGGAGGCATCTTACATTTGACAGCCTTGTTCCATCCTGCAGGCTCCCAGGATCTGTAAGAAAACTTGTCTATAGCTGGTAAGGTGAATAATTCTTAGACAGCTGTGGCTCCATTCTCCTTCCATGCCCTTCCCCACTATTGGATCCTGTCTGAATCCATGTTTCCTTTGGCTCTGGTGGGCAACAGCCATCTAAAGATCTCAATGGTTATTTGCAAAGTGGCTCAAGAAGCTTAACTCAGTCAGAGAACCGGGAAAGGGGGGAAGGGTGGGAGCCTGCCACCAGCTGTGCTGAAAAGACAGGACTGCTGGACTCCTGAGGGCCCCAGGCAGGAGGCTCCACAGGGAAGTGCAGAGGGTTGAGTGACCTGGCCTAACCCGCCCCAGGCCCATTCTTTCTCTCCCCTTGGCCTGGAGGTGGAGTGTGTCCCCAGCCCTTGCACTGGTGCTGCAAACAGCCTTCATCTGATGAGCTCAACACCACACAAGGGCTGGACTTCCTGGGGCCGTGACATGGACAGCAGGGCTGAGGGAGAGGCAGGAAAGGGGGCTTCTGGAAGGAGGTGAGGTAAACAGAATATTCACTGTTTCTTTTCCACAAGTTTACACATTCTTACAAAGTCTGTGAGCATCCAGATGGGAACCAGGCTGGGAGCCTCTGCTGTGTCAACCAACAGCCTAAGCTGCCCCCACCACCCAGTTGAGTTTCCACAGAGTGAGTTAAAAAGATGCAGTTTTAGTTGCCAGGATACCTCTGAAGTGCATTGAGATTCTGAGTCCTAGAACCCTCCAGTTGTTAGGAAGCTCAGGTATGGAGAGCCCAAAGCCCCCACTGCATAACAAGACTGGCAGCTGCCATTCGCTGTGGCCTAGGTTGCGCCAGACACTTTGATGGCTGCTGTCATGCAGTGTCTCTAACTCTTGCAGCAGGGAACAAGCTGGGCGCCCCAGGCCATGTTTACAGAGGAAGAAACTCGGGTCAGATACCAGAAGCAGGTTGCTAGGTTCCCCTGGTCAGTTACTGACAGCCTTGCACATGGATTCAGGGCCAGCCAACTCTAAAGTCCCAACAGTTTTACTAAAACAAGCAACTGCACCCCTGGCGCTCCACCCAGCCCAGGGGAATCTTCCTTCTTCACACTTCAGCACAGCCCCTGTGAAGTGAGGAAGGGCACGCTGGGGTGGGGAGAGGAGGCTTGGGACAATAAAGTCAGTGAGACATTTGGGGATTAGAGTGAAGGTCCCTTCCTGCTGATTGGTTGGGGGCCCAGGCAGCACGTGTCCTTGAGGGGTTGCCATGTGTGGCAGGAGGATTTCTTTCCCAGACAGTATGTCTTTCCAATCCCAGCACAAGGCTCAGCAGCATTGCCACCCAGACACTCTGTTGATGTTCAAGGTCCTGGCTGTCACACAGCGGACCCAACAAAGGGCAAACTTTCTGGGCCTGCAACATTGTTTACTAATCCCATTTTCAATGCAGAAGGTACAAGAGCTGCAGAACGCTCTTATCTTGAGCTGAGTGGGAGCCTGGGGTAAGGCTCAGGCAGTGAGCAGTGGGTATCAGAAACACAGGCTGAGGGGTGTCCTCCTTGGGCCAGTGCTGGGGCCTTGACCTCAGAAGTCAGGGGCAGAGGACAGACCACAGCCTTGAAGGAAGGCAGATGTGGATTCTGCCTGGCTCATGTGCTCCCCTTGGGAGGTGGGTAGCAGCCAGGCTCCCTCTGTCTCCTTCCTTTGGAAGCAGCACAGAACCCCTGCTTTCTGAAGGCAATGGTTTTGACATAGTGGTGCTGTTGGAGATCAGTGGTTGCTATGAGGCTGTAATGAGCTCTGCGTACAGGTCACTGCAGGGCTTGCAATGCGTGGAACAGTGAAACATCAAAGAGCATAAACAAGAATGACTCTGGAGCCATCCAGCGCTGGGAGAACAGGCTTTGGGGGTGGGGGGGAGATGGGGCTCCAGGCTGGTATGGCTCATCACCCAGCAGGCACAGAGCTCACACAGGTAGATTAAAGCAGAAGGTGGAGCCCATAAATAGCTGGTGGAAATCAGGCCCCGTTCTTGACAGGTCAGTTTTTGCCGCAGTTCATGACTAATGACACCATGGCAAATGTTATCTCAAAATAAGCAATCCATGGGAAGTGCCCAAAATCCCTCCTGCAAGTCCAACCAAGGAGACCCTTGACCTAGTCTCGGCCTACAAAGTCTCAAAAATAACTGGGCCCACGATATTTTGGACGCTGAGATTATCTAACAATTAATCCATTCACTCATTCAACACATTTTCAAGGGTCTATTTGTGCCTGTCACAGTTCCTGTTGCCTAGGAAACATACATGAACACATCACAGGCTCTCTTGCTGGGAAAGAGAAAATTGAAGGTAAACCTTTTCAATAACAAATTATACAGCGCCTTAGAAGGGCCGAAGTCCTCTTGGGGGGCATACTGGGCCCACAGGGAACAGAGAATGGTGCAGTGGAAACGTGGGAAAGAAAGGGAGTATTACATTTCAAGCTAACGCGTAGTCAGGGCTGTCCTCATTGGAGGGGTGACATCAGCTAAGAAAGGAAGAAGGTGAGGAGATTCGCTTTACTGATACATAAAGGAAATGATGTACATGCAGCAAAACCTGTGAGCGCAAAGGCTCCAAGCCCAGGGGTGTGTAGCAGGTTTGAGGAATGGTGGAGAGGCCAGTGGGAGAGGCCAGTGTGAGGGGCCTGTAATGAGCAAACAGGACAAGAGCTGGAGAGACAGTCAAAGGCATTAAGAGAATCCTCCATTGTGCAGAGCCTAGGAGGCCAGTGAAGAAACTGGGATCCTGATGGCAATGAAATGTGGGGGAAGTGGAGGGAGACCAGGTAGGAAGCTACAGCTGAAGTCCGCCTAGAGATGGTGGTGATTTTGACCATGCTGGTAACAGCAGATATGGCGACAGCTGCTCCGTTTCTGGGCATATTTTCAGGTTGACCTAACAGAATTCCCGATGGTTTCCATGAGGAGTGTCAGAGAGGAGTCAAGGATGACGCCATGTTTTTCTCCTCACAAGTAGTAGGAGGGAATGATGGTCAAATTATATGGGTTTTGTAGTTGGGAGAGGGGATCAAGAATGCGGTCTGTGCATGTCAATTTAAGTAAATGTCCCTTTAACACTCATGGGGGTGGCGTAGGCAGTTGTGTAAATTCAGTTGTACGGAAGTCAGGAATGTGGCTGGAAGGTTTGCCTAAGAGGCCGTGAGATGATAAGCAATCAGGTAGGGGGTGAGAGCACACAGAGAAGCGCAGAGGAGCAGAGGAGCATGGACAGTCGCCTGCAGCAGCATAAAGGGTCAGGGAGAACAGGAGGCACCGGCCCAGGACAGGGAGTGCTGTCACCAGCGTGAGAGACAGAGCGTGCAGTGCCTGGGAAGTCAAGGGAAGCAAAGTGTCTCCAGGGAGAGCCAGTGGGCAACTATGCACAGAGGGCTGATGCCAGGTGACATACGAGTGAGGGTGAGACCTGACCATTGCACGTAGTGACACAGAGAGTCCTCCTGACCTCCATGAGAGCAGCATTCAGGGAAGGGAGGTGCTCAGCGGACAGCAGTGAAGTCCACAGCACAGGCAGGCACAGAGAAGTCCAGGCACAGCCACTATGAGTGGGAAGGAGGGCATTGGACCTTGTGTGAAGAGGGGGCCACAGCGTGCACAAGGAATTGCAAATCATGTGGGTACTGGAACACGGGGAGCTCGGCGAGCCTCTCTGGGACCCCCGACCTCCTCCACCTGAGGTCAGGCACCTGCCCATTTGATGCACCTCCCTGTCTATTGAGCATCTGGTATGTGCCAGGCTCCTTTGTGACATTTAATACTCCAAATAGCTCAATGTGGGGTATATCCTGATCCCCATTACACGAGCTAGAGATGTGATGCGCAAGTGGGGGGGGGGGGCAGGTGGACTGGCAAGGGCACATAGCCATGGATTGGAGGATGAACATATTGAGCCCAAATAGGCTCCTTATCAAGACAGACTTATAATCATAAGCTCAGACTTGTGGCAACTCAGCATGTGCCACTGTGCTTGCAGCCTGTCACCCCTGGTAGCACGGCTCCCCAGTGAACCACAGCTGCTTGGAATGACCTCGCCACAACAAGTCAGTGTGTCTCAGCACCTGCCTCAGGCTCCGTGTGACATGCTACCGGAAAGTTTCTCAGGTCTGAGACCGTGGGTGACAGAGCCCCTGTGATCTTGACTTGCTTAAACAGACCTCTGCTATGAAGGGGGCCCGACTCCATGTGGAACGGACACCCCAGAACCGCACATTATCCTGTCCTTGACTTTAATAAACTCTTCCTAACAGCAAGGCTGGTGTCCTGACAGGATTTCCCTGGGATCATTAAAAACTCTGATCAAACTAAAAGCCACTGTGCAACTTGGGACACTAACCTTTAGACTGCTGGACACACAAACAGATAAACATCCCCCCCAGCCCCACTACACACACTCATTCATCCCTTTGTCACCATTGGGGCTTTTCTACCATTTGCTTCATTCTGCTGTCTCCCACTCCATACCCAACCGGTCTGGCAAAAGATCCCATCTGCTCTCACCCCAAGCATGAGCTTTCTGATGAGGGTGAGGCTCTTCTGCAGGGAAAGCCTGAGGCCAGAGAAGATTGTGAGCTTTCATCAAGTTGGGCCTCAGGTCACAGGGTCCAGGTCTATCCTGGGGGAAGGAAAATTCAGATCTGAGCCAGTGAGAATGACTTCAGAGTCCATGATAAGAAAGGAACAAGAGTGAAGCAGATGGCACTGTGCCCTCAGAGACCCAGATGTGGAGGGCAGCTGAGTTCAACGATAAGCTCCTGCAGGCACACGTCACTTTATACCCACTCCTACAGCCTTGTCCCTGAAATGGGGATCAAGGCCTTCAGGTGCGAAATCCCCTGCAGATGGACAGTAGTGTCACCTTTCTGTGGTTTCCATGCAGACAGAGCTTCGGTGAAGAGGCTTGATGCTGTGTCCTCTTTTCAGAGAGGCACTGAGGAGGAAGGCTGGTTCTACAAGGAATGTTAGGCCATTAAACCAAACAAAGCCCAAACTGGGTCCCCCAGTAAGGCAGGGGACCTTGTTTTGAGCCCTGAACCTGAGCAGACCTGGGGGGGGAGGGTAGATGAAAAGAATTGTCCCTTCAGGGCCTTGGGGGGAGGGAGTATATTTGCAAATCAATGAACTTGAGGAGCAGTTATAAAGCAAGGTTCTCGAGTGCTACCCCCACTCTGATTTGGATTTGTATAAATCCCTGAGTCCGTGCGTGTTATTAAAACTGTTATTTCTCCACCTCTTCAAAGCATCGCTTAGTTTTTTTGGTCTTTCTGCAGCAGCACTGTTCTGAGAGGCTGCCCAGTGGGCGAGCTCATCCTGAGACATCGCTGCCCCATAAGGTGTGCCGGGCGCAGAGCAGCCTATAGGACTGCATCAGAGCCCCTTTGAAGTCCTGGTGGGATAACCTCTTTCCGGGCTCCAGTCGACCACAATTGAGGGAAACTAGGCAAGTTGAGGGGAAACCTGCTGCTCCCCAACCGAAGGTGTTTACACAGCAGCCCAGGGATCCATCCAAGTTATCTAACTTTTGACAGCTTCTGTGAACACCATCACACACATGAATGATGCCTCCTGCTCATAGACATACCACAAAACCAGGCAGCCAGTCTTCCCAGCGCCCCTCAACTGATGCTTCTCCAACTCTCTGTGGTGAAAAACCCGGGTTTATCCTTTAAAAAGTCAGTCACGGGATCAACACAACTGTGCAACTTAAGTGAACTCATATAAGAAGAAAAATGAGAAAGTACAGCCCTGATGTTTTGACCATCATGGAAACTCTCCTCACATGCTTTGCAATTTTCTGAACGTGTAATCTCCAAGTCTACTTACCTATATCAGATCGGCTCTTCTATGCAAGTTTGACCCTGCGGGTGAGGTTAAGTGAAAGGTGGCACCACAGCCCAGCCTGTGTGTGCATGTCAAGAGTCTCCTTTCCCCAGAACCCTTCTCCCTGTCTGCTCTTTGGAATGGCTGCCCTTCCACCATGCTTCCCTGTACCTGGGCCACAGAACTTCTCCCTGTCCACTGCCTGGCCCTACCCTTCTCTGGACTACCCCTCTCAGCCCAGTCCCAGAGGCAGCGTACAGAAGCCAGCGTACCATGGGCCACTCTAGCACCCTCATGCTGTCCCCTGACAAGGATGCTCTGTGCTCCCAGCCCTGGAAAGCTATCTGATGATCTTATTCTCATATGCTCCTCTGACCCCGTTAGCCTCTGTGATGCGCCCTCCTGTTTCAACATCCCCAGCGCTCATTCTCAGCTCATTGAGGGAGGAGTTCTGACAGGCATATCGTGGGCCCGCACAGTGCGACAAAAGCCTTCCTTTCCCCCAGAGGGTGTCATCCCCATGGTGCCTCTGACGTCCTACAGATGGGCATCAACCTCTCTCTACAGGTGCACACCTGATTCCCGTGCCACAGACGGCCACCTCACACAGCTTCAGACTCTCCTGGATGCTACCTTACCCATATTCACTCTGAGTGTGTGCTCACAGGCTTCCATTCTCAGGCAGACAGACATACCCCCAGATGGACACACATAAACATGAGCCCACTCACCATATGGACACCACAGAAACAACCGGCATACACTTCAACACCCACAGACATGCCTAATAATGCATACTAGTTGTCACACAGACCACACACAAGTACACAAATACATACATGTGTGCACACAGGATGGAGAAAATCTCAGGGGGGTATGATGTCCAGAAATATCCTTAAATGCACAAATAGCTGAAACCTATCGCACATTACAAGAACATGTTTACCGACTAAGAAAACCACACATGCATAAATACATACACACACATGCATACTAGGGAAGGAGAAGCATGCTGTGTCTACCCACACTATCCAAGTTCTGAGATAACAAGGATAAGGATGCATTTGTAAGTCTCATGTTTTTCCCTCTTTCCAGGCCTAACGTACATAGTTCACCCCTTCTCTTTCTCCCTCCACCCCTCCCTTCTGTCTTCTCTCTCTCTCTCTCTCTCTCTCTCTCTCTCTCCCTCTCATCTTCCTTCTTACTCATACACACAAACCAAACACACACTAGCAAGAAAAACATGCATTCTTTTTTGCATCCACAGTCATGCATACTCTTGCACAAACACATAAATTATACTCTGTCTTTTTGTTATACACACACTCAAACACACACACACTAACACGCTAACACACACAGCTTCCACAGACATGGCAGGTTGAGAAAGTTGAGGAGGGGAAACATGGTCCTGAGCAGCAGTTACTGGGAGTAGATGGCCTTGCAGTGAACCTGGAGCCCTGGGCACAGAAGATGGCCATTTCTGGCACCCAGCCTGGGCGGCTCCAAAAGCCAAACGCAGGGCAGCCTGCTCTCAGCTCCTTCTGCACACTGTTCCTGCTCCCTCTTCCTGCTCTGAAGCCTCCCTCCCTCGCATGACCCTCGTGGAATGCAGCTATGAAGAGAAAGCAGATATACCTGCTGTTCTGGTCAAACAGTGAGTAGTCCCAGGAACCATGACTCAGAAAGAAGCCTGAGCGGATGTGTGCAGGGGGGATGAAGGAGGAAAAGCTATCTGCAGGCCAGCACAGGGAATGGGAGAAAAGTGACCAGAGAGGAGGGAAGACCATGGAATCCTGTCCTGTGACCCAGAGCTGACAACACTGCCAAGATGTCTCTAAAACTCCCAAGGGGTCTCTGGCACGCCTCTCCCCTTCCATCGCTGTGTAATCAGACAGATCCCTGAGAAAGCCTGTCCCTGGCATGTTGACCTTTGACATTAGGCTAGGGGCCTGCAGCTAATGAGTGCATCAGCTGCAAACTCCTGCAGAGAGTCCCAAAGGTTCATTAAATGGCAGCATGAAGATTCAACACCAGCTCTCTCCAAGACCAAGACCTGAACTTTGCTCTTAAATCTCAAAAGACATCGCCCACCCACCGGTCACCCTCTGTGAGCTGCTTAAAAGGGCTAATATGGGATAGGCCAGTTTTCTGGGGCAGTATGACATCACCAGAGGGATTAAGACACAATACATAGACAGGGAGGCACCTTCCACAGACTATTAGCAGAATCTCAAACTTTACTACAGTGTGCTCTCTTGTGCAAAGACAAGACAACGTCTTGGTTTTCAACAGGAATCCTACTTGACCCGGACACACTGCAGTGGGTGCTAGAGGCGGCAGGGGATCACCACTTACCTTTCACCACTAAAGATTCCTCAGGCTCTTTCAGTTTGGCTGCCTCATTTTAGGCAATTATGGTGTCAATGCAAAGTTCTCCTTTATAAAAGATGACGCTTGGGGATTGAGGGAAGGGTGTGGCTTGCATGATGCAAAGGTGGCAGCTAAAGATGCCCTGAGTCTGGAGTTCTGTTCTTTGGAGACTGCCTATGTGGCTCTGTAATTTGAATGCTGCCTTCTTACTAGACTGTTCTCTTGCTACACTCAGGAGACCCCTCAGATTAGGTCGCCACGTGGGTGCCCAGTGTATCATTTTGTACAGCAAGGGCCTCTGGCCGATTTCCCTTACATATTGTACTCTGTGGAGGAGCATGCCCCCAAGATTCATGTCTATCGAGAACCTCAGACATGGCTTTATTTGGACATAGAGTCCATGCTGATCTAAGTAGCTCAAATGAGGCCAGGTTGGATGCAGCAGGACCTAATTGAACACAACCAACTCAACCGTGGTCTTCCTATAAAATAAAGAACACACAGAGACACAGCCTCACAGGGAGGAGCACCCCATACAAAGGGGAAGGCAGAGATCAGAGGGATGTGTGCACAAGCAAGGGGACACCAAGGGTCACGGTAGCCACCAGAGGCTGGGAAGGGCAAGGAAGGATCCTCTCCAAAAGGCATCAGAAGGAGTGTGCTTTGGCCATACCTTGCTTCAGACTTTCCGCCTCCAGACTGTGAGAGCGTACGTTCCTGTTGTTCAAAAGCACCCCATTTGTGGTCATTTGTTACAGCAGCTCCGAGAGCCCAGTACTTGCACCTCTAATCAAAGATTTAGAATGCATGCCTCCATCCACTGTATGTCTATGAGCTTACACTTTACGCAATGGTGACACTACGTCAGGAGGCCATGCTCATCAAACATACACTACAATTAGAAATTGAAAATGAGGTAATAAACATAAAAATCCTTAGAATCTCTAATACGGAGGTCTTCCTACACCTCCATAGCTCTTCTTACCCACCTCCTATGTGTGCACACTGCCCTTTGTAAACCAATGTGCTCCCAGATCTCTTCCTCCAGGCTAGTGTGACTCTGGTGTGTTCTACAGCAAACATCCAGTTGCCTTCCAAGCCTTCCATGAAGCTGGTGTCATATTCTGGACCTCTTATAAAGCAAGTGGCAGCTGTGGGAAGGTTCAAGAGTTCAGGATCTCATCTCTCCACATCCACTCTGAGTAAAGTGTGTTCAGGCGGCAAGACAGCTTTGGTCTCTCAGCAGTCATGTTGGCCCATTGTGGTTGGCAGGTGCCCATTCTTGTCCAGCTTTCCCATCTTCTAAATATGGCCACTTACGGGAATTGTCAGAACATGATGTCAGGACACACTTCGTAAAATACTATTTTCTTCCCTCTCCACCTCTTTCTCCCTGCCCCTTCCCACACTTCTTCTGAGAAAAATAAACATTTATATTACCTCTTCCTTCTAAGTGTCAAAGACCTAATGCTCTTATACCACAGCATCCTTCTTCCCAAGGCTGCATGCACATGTTCCCTAGCCCCGGAGATTTTAAGGCTGTTGGAAGACAAACTATTTCTAGACAATTTAATGACAAATACTTGCATATGTTCTTGCAAACCGGTACCTGGTTATTCAACACTGCTTCTGGAAATCACACAATCCCGAAGAAGCAGATGGAGAGACCATCTCTCAGCTTGAAAGGGTCAGGATGGGACTGCTCTAGTCTTGAATATAATACAAGAAGAGAGGGCAGGGAGCCCCTGAGGGAAACATGATAGCTGATACACTAGTCTCCAACTTCTACTCTTATCTCCTGGAGAACCTAGTAGCTCCTCATGGAGTGGGTCCGAAGGGCCTTCATTTCCTGGGAATACACAAGGACATGTTGAAGAATCTTCCCACTTGGGTAAAGAAGAGCCATCTTTCCAAGGGATCCTGCCAAGATTTCCCACAGTTCTTCTGGCCCACTGCCAGCAAGGAGATGCAGTCACTGATTGAAACAGTTTCCTAGAACGGTGTGTACCTTGGCCAGTCAAAAATTGATGGGGAGCCCTGACTGGTTTGACTGAGTGGATAGAGCGTTGGCTTACAGACTGAAGGGACCCAGTTTTGATTCTGGTCAAGGGCATGTACCTTGGTTGCAGGCCCATCACCAGTGGGGAGTGTGCAGGAGGCAGCTGATCAATGTTTCTCTCTCATCAATGTTTCCAACTCTCTATCCCTCTCCCTTCTTCTCTCTACAAAAATCAATAAAATATTTTTTAAAAAATTGATGGGGAAAGTTGAGCCCGAATTCCAATGAATGGCGCGTGGAATATATGCCCATTCCTCAGTGAGGGTCCTCGTTTCTACTCACTTTTCTATTTCTCATTGTAAGGGTTAGACCCATTAAGCACTGAAAGCAAAATTTTACAACAGAAAAAAGAAGGAAGAGCTGACCCCAATGCTGCCCAGACCCAACCCTTTTGGCCCAAGGGCCAGGAGAACCATGACTGCCATTATGCTCCAGCTGGGTTTCTAAACTGACAGGAGGAGAGTGTTTTACAAGTACTTCATCCGAATAATGTCCTGGAGAAGAGGAGGGAGAAGGCAGTATTTGAAGAGACACAATCAGCCACATGCAATGTGTGGTGCCTTTAGGATCCTAATCTGATCAAATGAATTGTATACATACATTTAGGAGACCATTGGGGAAATGGAAATGTCGTTCGGTAGTAAGTAGATGGTGGCAAGTCAGTCTTGGTCCCTTCCTTGGGTGTGATATTGTGCCATGGTTATGGGAAAAGGGGTCCTTGTTTCTTAAAGTGTACTTCTGGATGAAATGAGTTGATGCCTACACTCTGCTTCACAGTACTCCAGGAAAAACATTCGCATAATGGGATGAACATGAAACACAAACTGAAAAAGTTAATGATTGTTGAAGTTGATGACTCCTGAACTTAATGGGCACACGGAATGCATTATACTCTTCCTTCTGCTTTCATGTGATTGAAATTTTCCATGATAATCAGAAAGTGAAATGCTTCACTTACTATGGGTAACGTGGGGGCAAGAGATGAGGAATGGAAAAAAAATAGTCACATTCGTGGGAACAAAATAGCCAGTGCAATATGCAAATGGCTGTGGACTATCAGTCACATATTCATAGATGACCTGCCAATGGCAGATTCTGGCAGACACAAGCCATCCTCAGACAAATGGGGCTGGAAGTCATTCTGCAATCAAAACAGATTTCATTTACCCTGCAAAAGAATTTGGAAAGAAGGGGACATCTTCCCGGTCTCTTAAACATGTGTTCTTTCTTAACAGTCACTCCTTTTTGTTCTTGTTGAAGGAGATAGAAGCAAATTACGTATACAGTTATATGCCCCACTGGTAAGAATATTGAGGGTGGTGTGCTTGGAATCCTCTGACCTAAAAGAAACGCGACAGGAATTAGCATGTTTCTCATCAGTAAGGTTAGTAGAGAACATAATTTCAATGCAGAGAGAGGTTTGCAGGGATCAGAAGCCAGAGCACATGTCTTAAAGTCATCACCATCTTCAAGGCGAAAGGAATCTCTTGCTCTTTAGGAACTTCTGCCTAGGGGACCCTCTGTGTCTGGGAATCCATGATCCTGAGACAGGAGGTGGCAATCTTTTCACTGTGCCCCACCCAATATCTCACCTGTGTTACCGCTGCGCCACTGGTAGAACTGAATGCTACTTGATACAGGTTCCCAAAAGTGTATGTGCATGTGCGTATGGGTGAGCATGTGTGTGCCTGTGTGTGTATGAGATGGGCCCTAACTGCAAAAGGGAGGTGAGAAGATTTCCCATCTACAGAAACTATATTTTAAGGACAAAACTAGAGAAACTCATGGAAAACAGGTGCAATTATTTTCTACCTTTCATCAAATATATAACATGGGCAAAGTTCTGATTAAGGCAACAGCAAAGGTAGGATAGGTCTCCCATCACCCTCCCTCCAAAGAGACAGGCAGAGGGAGAAAAGGTCAGTTACCCAGGAATCAGATTTCAGAAATTGGTGTCTGACTTGCAGCATTATATAGGTGTGGGGATTATAAATATGTTTCGTATGATGTATGTGTGTGTACATGGACATGCAGGTGTCTGTGACCATGGGTGGGACGAGAGTGTGGGTGAGTATACATATGGGTGTGTGTGTATGTGTGGGGGTATGAGCATGTGTGTAAGCACACACAAAGGTGTGGGAGGCAGGTGTGCATAGATGAGCATGTGCATAAGAGTCAACAGAACACTATATCCTTTTTCTTGCCAAGGGTTCTTAAAAGTCATGATCTGGCCTGAGCTTCAGCCACTGGGGCCGTATCTGTGACCAACATCACGATTGCCATCACTACCACTAACTACAAATGCCACTTCCTGGGGGCTACTGCAGCTTTCCACACCTCACCGCTGATCATCCTCCTCACCAGGTGACCTCAGCTGTCAAATCCCATTCCCAGCCAAGGAGAGTGACATCCACAGGGCACAATACACACCCATTTGCCAGATACCAAACCCTGCTGCACCCAGGGCACCAGGACACAAAGGCAGAGGGTGTCCTGAGTTCTCTGATGGGGCAGAGTGAGGAGGCCCTGCAGCAGGGGATGCGTTGAAGGGCGTAATTGTGAGATGGGAGATCAGCAATTTGTGTGCTGACTTCCATGCTAGAGTTCCATAGCTGGGTCCGTCTGTTAGGAGTTGCTCCTTGAACATCAGCTGAGTGGCCCCGAGTACAGGACAGGAAAAGGAAAGGGAGGAGGCCCCTCTTCCTCAGCCTCTCAAGTGAGAGAGTATGGCTTTCTCAGACTCACACAGAAGGGCTCCTGGGTGCTTTGGGGGATGGGGCCTCCAGGCAGGCTGAGTTGCAGCGCTTCCAAGGCAGATCATGCTTCAAGAGTTGGCCCCTGTGGGCCAGAAGCTGACCTGAGTGTGGGAAGGGGAGAAGGGGGCAGGAATTCAGGCAGCTCTTTACTCTCCAAAGCCCAGGAGGGCTCCTTTAAACCCTCAGAGATGCTGTGGTCCTTCCTAGTCCAGGTGGTTTGTGGCTTAGTGAAGCCCTATGTACAGAGTGCTCCATAATTTTCTTTGCTGAATGTCTGTTTGCTAAAGGAATGATCAAATTAATTATCAATAAGTAAGTAAGCAAGCCGTGTTCATTAATGTTTCTGATAATACAAATCTACAAGGTTTTAATTCAGACATGTATAAACCCCACAAACCCATATATGAATGCATGGGTAATAAAATATCTTCTGTCAAAAATAAGAAAATATAACATAGACACAGGATAAGGATATGCGGAAACAAGGCAGAAGAAAAGATAGTTGCATATTATGTCATCACCATACATTCTCATGGTTTGTATTGCAATACACTTGTTTCCCTCACGTGTCCTGTGAATATGCATGGTTTAGATGGCTAAGCTCATACAATAAATAGGACACCATGCCCTGATTTTCTACTGTATTTTGATTTGTGATATGGGCATATGAGTCCTCACAAAGATATGAAAAAGAATCACATTTGCTCTCACATGAAAAGGATTGCAGGTTTCAAATGGCAACCTTAGATGTAATCAGCTGTGTTCCTGGAAATGCAGAGAATTTGAGCTCTCTAGGCCTGAGAGCCTCTGATGGCACATGGAGGGAGCCTCAAGTCTCCATCACTGCAAACTGTGGGTGGGGCTGGCAGGGGAAGGGGTAAAGAGGATGGTGTAGGGTTGCCACCTAACACTGCAGCCTCTTGCTCATTTCACCATCCAGCTTATACAGAACGGGGTGACCCCCTGCTCCGGGGTCCTCCAAGTGGTTAAAGCCCGAGCTGCCATAGGCAAAAGGCTAATGAGCAATGGACGGACCGAGAGCGTAGGAGAGTGTGCGCAGGTTTCTGGAACCCCTGCCCTCTAAAGGAGGCCCTGCACGGGAAAGACCCAGAAGCGCACATGCATGCGAAGATGACATTCAAAGTACTTTGCAAGTGGCAGGGTCCTTCACATCCACACATGCATCAGCATGTAAGTGAAAAATTCAGATATATTCCTGTTTGTCTCCTGCATAAACTACAGCATAGCAGCCGATCTGGACTATTGTGTACAGACATTGCCTGATAGGATTTGTAATCCCCTTTGTAGCTCTGTCCCTAAAGGGAGGCTGTTGAGGGCCAAAAATCTGTCCTGCTTTCATGATTTCAATGTCTAGTTTTGTAGAATGTTTTCTGCTGGTTATTCGAAGCAAGTTGGTAAACATGAGTTTACTGGGAAAAGACGTTTGAATATTTACTTTGCTGCTGTTTTGTGCGCCAACCAGAGATAACTGACCATGAAGACTTGTTGCCAAATCAAAGCATTTGTGAAATTCCCTGACAGGTGGGCTGACTTCCTGCCTCCCATTACACTCGTTACATTTGGCAAATCCAATCCGTATTCACCTGAGTATTTCCCCATTAACCCCATTCTCTCAAGCAAAGACAACAATGTCGGGTAAGTTATTTCAGGTGGTGTGCCTTCCAAAGTTCACATCTCAAGTAAAAATGGACAAAGAATTTGGTTGAAACAGTTCGAGGATGACCTACCAACTGATTGGCTCAGGGCTATCGCGATCCTAGCACCAAAGGCCCTGTGTCCTGGGGAACCTCCTCCTGGGACATGAAGAGGCCTAGTTTCACAGATGGAGGCAGAGGTTGGGGACGGGAGAGCACAACTCTTATGGCCGCTCCCAGGACAGGGGCTGAGAGCAACAGTGCTTGCTGTGTCAAATGGATACTCCATGGATCACAGCCTTCCCTAGTTGCTGGGATGTTTGGTCTCCTGACTCGTGACGTGGACAGGCGTGATTCGGGCTCACAGGGACAGGTCAGGCATTGTTGCATCACTTTGTGTGATGTGACCTGAGTGTGCAACTTAAGCCTCTGTAATCCTGAGTGTGAATCCCCAGCCTGGCACTCATTCCGCACGCCAGGAACAGCTTTGGAATACATTTCCAGGGACTTGACCCCCTGAGGGACAGGCAGATGTGTGACCTGACGTTGTGCAAGTGTATTCTTTGCCACTGTGGTTGCAATGACAAAATGTGGAAAACAGCCCAACTTTCTACCTTAACAATGGAACTGGTTAAAAAGATCAACTTAGACGTCTTATGCACCCATTCAAATATAAAGCAACTCTGAGTTTTTGCATAAAAAAACACAATTACTCCATTGCACTTTTTAAAAGAATGATTTGTTAAATTAATGCTAGTACTGTATCTATTTCAGGTGTAGAACATGATGGGTGATTTGCATATACATATTTAAATGAGTACTGCATTCAAACTAATGAACATCAGTTACAGTCTGTGAGAGAGAGAGAGAGAGAGAGAGAGAGAGAGAGAGAGAGAGAGAGGAGAGCACCTGAAATCTACTCTCTCACAAAATTTCCAGTGTTTCCTACAGAGTTACTGAGTGTGGTTGCCAGGTCCATTAGATGCAGAGACTTATACAACCTACGCAATTGCAATTTCGTGCTGCAGAGCTGAAAGCGGGTTTAGAAATCATATCAAAGTGTTCAGCTGTGGGATGCTTTCCGGGACATGTTGTTTGTCCAAAAAACACTTTCAAGCACAATGTTTCTTATTGTAGCCATTTGTGATAAAATGAACTAGACAACATCCATTTCGATTTGTTTTTCTGTAGAATAACTCTGTGAGGACGGCATGAAGCTTAATAAAAGTAGCTGTCTCCTGCAGGGAGAAGTTGGAGAATGGGATCAGGAGAGGGAGGAAAACATTTCACTATATACAGTTGTGTGTCCATTTTGAATTTCCTGCCTGTACTTGTTATCTACTTAAAATCTCCGTTTTGAAACCTGGTGCATAAAATAATGCACTGCTTTCTAGAATTAAATGATTGGGTGTCCCTACCCAGTTTGACTCAGTGGCTAGAGGGTCCTCCTGCAGACTCAAGGGTCTCAGGTTCGATTCCAGTCAAGGGCACATGCCCAGGTTGCAGGTTGGATTCCCAGTAGGGGGCATGCAGGAGGCAGCCTATTAATGATTCTCTCTCAGCATTGATGTTTCTCTCTCTCCTTCCCTCTCCCTTCCCTTTCTTCTCTAAAATCAATTATATATATATGTATATTTTACAAGGTTGGAAAATAAAACTGGGCTGGTGCCATGAGACAAGTCAAAGCGGTAGTCAATGAGTACGATGGGTGTTTCTCAGATGTCACAGTAACAGGATGTCCTTTTAGCAGGGGTCAGCGT